>SJJU01003542.1:0-47561 GCA_012932125.1 Conopomorpha cramerella
AGTACTCGAAACGGAGGTCATGTATGAAAAGATGTATGAATGTAGATGAAGCGAAAGGGGTATGTCAGGATGGTGACAAATGGAGATCTGTAGTCTCTGCCTACCCCTCTGGGAGACAGGCGTGAAGTGTATGTATGTATGTAAATATATAACAATTTCAGCTTGCGCGAGGGCTTTTCAAGAGGCTAGACGTAACCTACGCCATGATACTTTTCGATTCGACAAGATTCCTCTTTAGAGATTACCTCATTGGATATTAGGAACTTGATTTTCTAGATTTAAATCATTCTTTTTAAGGCATGTATAAATAATCCTAACAATTTGACCATCAGAGTTGCTTTGTGAGGCTAGAAGTGAATAAAAATCAAAATGTTTTCGAAGTTTAATTCCACCTCACTTGGAATTAAAAGAGTCAGCTGATGACAGTGCCGATTTAAGTCATTTATTTTAAGCCCAGAGCATCACAAAGGCGGCACCTACAATAATGGCGGCGATCTACAAGGCGAGGATCACGCACTCATCAAAATGCCCATAAAGTTAATGAATCGGCAACATTTTCGCGAGCGACAATTTTTTTTATATAGGTACCTCCATTTTACGACCCACCAACAATATTTTACGAGTTTACGAATGTATCGCATTCACTTCTTCGGATTCATAATATACTTTAATTTTACCGCCGAAAAACCTATAAAAATATGCAAATACAGTATAAATGTCGTATCCAATGCGCCAGTAAAACCACGCAGTTATAAATAGTTCAGGCCGTACCTTCAGTTTACGACCGAGATCATCTATAGGCGAGTATCGGATTTGTAATAATGAAGATTGTTTACGTTTTGCGCCCGGGTGTAATTGGTTTTTGATGAGCAAACATAAAATGACAATGAAGGAAAGGAAGACGTCTCGAAGGGTAATCGCATTGACATTTGGGCAAACGGCGAATTTTCATGGAACTTAATAATGCTTTTATTCAACCGTAAAGTTTTTTGTCGTGTCTTCATTTTCGGTTGTTTGTTTTTTATTTCGGGTTGATCAAAGATATCGACTTTATTATAACATATGCGAAGTTGGGGTATTTTGTTCGTTGTTTTTTCGATGTTGGTCTCAATCAACGAGCAGTTGGAAGTAGAGTTGTAGATATACATTATACGGGGCTTTTCCATAGCTCGGCGTCCAATGCTCCTATTGTGCGTGATTTGAGTGGCGCCCACCACAGCCTACCTTCAGCTCCTCGAGGAACCGCAACAAACAGCAGTTGGAAGTAGCACGAGATGGTGAAGTGTTCTGGCACCGACATCCTGGTGGTCACGGATTTCTTACAATTTAATAATGACGTTAGACATTTGTTGTGTCCTTCCACTTGTTTGAACAGTCTCAAAAACCCATAGCCAATTAGGGTATCGTAGATGGGGTCAGGAGTACGTGTGTGTAATGTATCTGGTAGAGTTCACAGGTCTAGCCCGATCCTTTTGAAGGTGCAGCATAGGCACACGGGCCCAACATGAAGAAGCATTTTGAGACTTACATTAATATTCGTTTAAATGGGGATTTTCAGGGCCCTTGCTTCTCTTAGTTATGACAGATGGCGCTAGCTGTATTAAGGTAATAAATGTCAACGGAATGCCTAACATCAAGCAGTCACTATAGAACGTATTTTTTTTATTGTTTGTTTATATGTTACAAAGGTGTCAGAAGTTTAAATAACTTACCCAAATAATAAAAAAACGTACTAAAATATAACTGACAGAAGTCATCCTGTATACCCACTAGCGACATCTAAACGAGAAGTTTTTGTAGATTGAAAATACGCCATTAGTCGAATAGGTAATTATCTATCGGAATAACATTTACAGAATTTAAGATATCGGATATATTTTTAATAGACAATTGAATTAAAAAAGTACCTATACTAACAATAAAATAAACAGAAACATATTTCTTGAACTAGGTGTTTAATTACGCAGTTTCTATATTATAAAAATATTGCCTAATCCATTGTGCAATATATACAATAGTTTAATTAAAACTCAAGCAATACCTGTCTCCAGCTAGGAAATATTCTAAATTCAATATAAAATAACAAACCTAATTGTACCTATAATACTATTGAAACTTCATAACAAAACACGTCTAGGTATGTCGGTAATTACCTGAAGACTATTTATTAGACTAAGGAACGATCGCGAGTTAAAATTGCGAGGCAATCATAAATGTCCGCATATATATCCCAATAAGTTAGCCTACACTAAAATGTAAGGTTTATAGATCGTTAAACTCATTGAAAAGGGCTCGATAAGGATTTTACGACGTCTAAGAAATCGGAGACCCACCGCGATATGTCTGAATCTCATACAACAAAACTTCACTTTGCGATGAGAAAAAAATACATACATACATACACTTCACGCCTGTCTCCCAGAGGGGTAGGCAGAGACTACAGATCTCCATTTGTCACGATCCTGACATACCCCTTTCGCTTCATCTACATTCATACATCTTTCATACACGACCTCCGGTTTCGAGTACTTTTCACGCCACCTTCGGTCAGGACATCACCAATCTGGTCTTTATCTGTCCTTCTGGGGCGACCTCTACTCACCCGGCCCATTACATCACCCATATAAATCTCTTTCGTCAATCGACTTTCATCCATTCTCTCCATATGCCCAAACCATCAAAGCATGCCCTTTTCAATCTTGGTCACTACGTCTTCCTTCAAACCGCAACTTTCCCTTATCACACTATTCCTTATCCTGTCATTCAATGTCACACCTTTCATGCTCCGCAATGACCGCATTTCTACGGCATTGACTTTACTTTTATGTTTCTTCTGCCATACCCAACTTTCACTCCCGTACATTAAGGTAGGTGCCAGTACAGCGTCATGGACAGCCAAATCTTGCCTTTTTCGACATAAATTGGCTCTCCATAACACTGCGAAGGGCACCGTTAACCTTATTACCCGCACTCACTCTTCTTTCAATGTCTTTGTCAAACTTTCCATCACTTGTAAAAAGAGATCCCAAATATACAAACTCATCCACTTGTCCAACTTTCTCACCGTCAATCATGCACTCACAAATTGTCCTTTCATTATTTTCGACTACCATTACTTTGGTCTTACTAGCATTCACTTTCATTCTTTTCCTTTTCAATGACTCATTCATACAATTAATCATCTGCTGCAATTCATACGCCGACGGTGCAAGAAGAACTTGATCGTCAGCATATAAAAGGCATTTGATGATTCAACCACCCATATCTAGACCCCAATCACGACCTTTCAGATCTTCCAAACAACTGTCCATGAACAGATTGAACAGCCCCGGAGACGCTACGCATCCCTGTCTGACACCTCTATGGATGCCAAACCAGTCTGAGCAGGTCCCGTTTACCCTGACACAGGCACTGGAATCATCATAAAGTGATTTCAAAGCCCGTACCAAGGTCTTGTCCAACCTGAACCGGGCCAGCAGCAAGGTCCACAACTCATTCCTGGGTACCCGATCATAAGCCTTCTCTAAGTCCATGAAAGCGCAGAAAACCTTTTGGTTTTTAGCCAAAAACTTCTCCGTCACCTGGCCCAAAGAGAAGACTTGGTCGGTGCATCCCATTCCCTTCCTAAAACCAGCTTGTACATCCCAGATTTTTTCATCAGTCTCACGTATTACCTTTTCGATCAACACTTTTGCATACATGAAGATATAATAATAAAATATAAATAACAAAACAATTATAATAATTGACTAATTCACCGTGTACTTTTTTATTACACATTACGCTACATTATTTATTACAAAAGATAACAAGATATCAAAGTGAAATGCAAAACGTAAATGTTCATAAAGTTGATCATTGGTTGCAATTTAATTTCGAAATTAGTTTATAATTATTGCAAAAACATAATTGATTCTGCTTCGCATTTTTCGACCACCAGAGTTGACGTTTTATTTATAAACAATGTAACATTGTGACTAGTAAAAATTAATTTCAATTAATGTCCTTTAAGCAATTTTATAGTGCAAGTTTTACCTACGCGGTAGGTTATCAAAATGCAACCATAAATGTTCGGTTTCCACGGTCGTTTTGGATAATGAGCTCAACTCGAGTCAGATAGGTTGAATATGCTATATAGCATAGCCTACGGGTACATAAAGTGCCTTACTGACCAAGTGGTGAAGTTATGTTCCAACAACTGAAGCAAGTACCAATGGAATTTGGACAGAGCTTTTAGGGTCAAGAAAATCATCATTAGTAAGCCTGCTGCAAAAGATGTGCTTAACGTAGAGCTTTCGTTTACTTATAATATTGGGCTATCCCAAAAGGAAAGTTCTTTACTTGTATTATTTTGCTGCGTAGAAATTTAACTACAAAGTCACATCATTTTAATATAATTTAAAGAAAAAAGTTTTGATTTCAACAGTACTAGCCACCAGCCCATACAATTATTCAAGGTTTCCTTCGAATTATCACCAGACCCTGATTCCCTTATCATGGGAACACTTTGGAAATATCTCCTTTAAAAAAATCTCGATTCATAAACTGCAGAGTTACCTGGTGAACAAACGTAAAAAAATAAGCAAAGATATATACGATCGAATTGAGAAAGACCCTTTTTTGAAGCTCGCTTAAAAATACTTTCGCAACTGTCTCTTTATTACGGACCAACGACTCAGTGACGTTGTTATAATTTAAATTATCACAATAACAATTAATTGTACAACAGAAACTAGTGCGTCATAAATAGCTAACCTAATTATAACTTTCCAGGTACCAACTGGCAGACCGCCGCCGCAGCCCAAAGCGGGGGTTGCATAACAACAACAAAAAAAAACGAATATTAAATTGATACCAAACAATAAAAAGGTTGAAGAAAAAAAAAAGGAATTCAAATTACCCGCTTAACAAACGACCGCGATGCTTAATTCCGCCGCGCTGGTTATTGAAAGCATTTTATTCTTGCGAAGGTGGAATTCAGAGGCTTTGTCGTGGCGGATTCAATTGCTGTTTCCACGGAAAGTTGTCTTAATAGTGGTCGGTGTGTGATGCTGTAATTCTGATGGCCCGAGGCGCTTCAGCCGTTGTTTCGCCCCTCATTGTTCCCCACGTGCCATTGTGGGCCCTCGCAAGACCTTTCCATTTGCCGTATGAATGGAGAAAATGTCACGCGCAACTGTATGGCTCAACATACAACATCCGTACGAATTTTATACTTCGCGAAGGTTATGGTGGCCCAGTTTCATTGAAACAATTTACGAGAAATCGATAGCTATTTTTGGTTTTGCATTGTTAGCTTCTTTCTTTAGGTATACTTACGTGTTAATAATGCAATGCTGCGTTTACTTGCTTACAAAAAACATGGGATGTTTCCTTCAAGTAATGTTTATATTCCTGCTTGGTCCATTTTTCAGAGACTATCTTAGTACGCTACGCAACGCTCGTACGGTGAAGGACGACATCGTGATGAAACCCGCACACCACAAGGTGTGTGAACCCTATAACGGTGATGGGTTCACCCCCTGTCACGTTGGGTTAAATATACCCATTTAACGCTTGTAGAAACGTGGGCATGCTTAGCAAGTGCCTCTGTCTACCCCTCTTTGGGATTAAAAGGCGTGAAGTGTATTTTTTTAATTAAATAGTATTTTTAAGCTACTTAAAAAAGGAGATTTTCTCAATTGCAACTGGACCACAGATGTCGTAACGTTATTTAGAATTATCGTATTCGGCCACTTGATTCCCATCGGGCATTAAAATTGACAAAGGTTTGAGTTCATTCTTGAATTTGTGATTATTTGTGATTAAGTAGTTCCATTATTGTATTTTAATTCTTTGTGTTTTTTTTTTTTACTTTCTCTACTGCACACATAACTTTTTATCACAACTTGGGTTGACTGATAGAAAATGCCTTAGCATTAAGTCCGCCAATTGTGTGCAATATTATTGTGCAATAAAGATTTTAAAATAAATAAATATATCATTCCGAACATTCCAAATAGACTTCCGTTTTCCGAATAGCCTCATTTTACATCAGCTATTTTTATTTGTGTTCTATATACATATAAGCATTGCGATGCGATTGCTATCCCATTAATACCTACTTTAAAAAAAGTTATTCATTGTTCACTTCAAATAATGTGTACCTATTCATTTGCTTGTAATAGCATACTAGTGAGTCAACAAGTGCACTCTAAAAGGGAATAGCTGAATAAAGATTCATGTAAAGTGATCAATAAAGAATTCATTAGAATTCTCATTCTAGCCCTTACGCTTTTACCATATACAAAATACCTATAACTGTCTCAAGCGGCAGAATAAAGAGTAAACATGATGACAGAATGGGTAACGTTCGACAACACTTTTACGATCTTTTATTTTTAACCTAATGTCTTATTCAGCTGTTCCTTACATAAGACGTAAAGTTACCTATATTATTTCTATTCTTTACAGTTCTACCCCAGTGGGCTACGATTACTTAGCCCCCTAAGGCTAAAGGTTTTAAGGGTTACCCAAGAATAAATTTCAAATTGTTATGTAACCCCTTAGCCGTGTGGTGACACGAATAGAATACATGTGTCACCACCCAACGTTTCCTGTCGTGGGGGTCGTAAGAGGCGACCGAGGGTACTTCAGAGGTCGGGCAGCAGCGCTCTCTGTGAGTTAAACCACACAGCACCAATGCGATCGCCAACCCATCTGCCAAGCGTGGCGATCATTGGCATTTCCCCCCAAATTATCATAGTAATCGTTAGGGGAGGCCCTCGTCCGTCAGTGGACGTTATGTGGCTGATGATGACGATGATGATGAATAAATATTTATTCTTAAGTAACTGGTTAAAACTGGCTAAGGGTATAACGGTATAAAAGGGGACTATATTAGTGAAAACGGGTATTAGACCCTTATTCTGAAACCCTCCTTAAGAACTATCTGCTCAAGTCAAGTTTGTCTAACTTTAATCCTGTTTGTGTAAAAGAGACTGCTCAAACAACTATTTTATTACATTGTTTCAGAGTACGGAAACATACACTAAAGAGCATTTAATATTTTGTATGTTACAGTTGTGATACAAACCTTTCCGGTATTCGACATGGATAAGGCCATAGAAAAAGTCAAAATGTTCACTAGATAACTTTTCCCACATCGCAGACAGTCCTAACAGTTAAGTTAGTTTGAATAAAACCAAAGTATCTTGACCTTTATACTCATACATGCGCGACGCCTTCCGCGGTCCAAGCCTCGAGTATCCAGTGAAGAGGGGAACAATGAGTACAGATGTCACAGGATTCCCAAACAACGTAGTCACAACATTGACTAGGTATTTGCAATTCAGGAGCGGTCATGCCGGTGTTGTGATGAAATTCGACAAACTCAATTTCGAGGTAGATACGCAGCATACGGCCACTGGGTCAGTCTGGGTTTGTAAATTGTTCTGGGACATCCCCGAGCAGGACACGCTACCTACAAACGGATAACGACCCTGTCACTCACGGCATACGGCACCGTTTCCCCTAAAGTATTAGATTCTCAGTAAGAACCAATCACCTGTTGAAATAAGATGTGATGTCCGAATTTAGTTATCGACTTGGACACAGTGATAGAGTCGATATCAGACTAGCTGGAAACTTTTGAATAATCAAACATTTCTTAAATAAATGTGAAAAGAGAAATGCTACTACTAGCAATTTATTTTAAACAAATGTTCATTTATTTATTTTGGGAAGCCAACAAGACATACAATTTACATTCAATAAAAAAATATAGAGGATCTTAGAGCCTAACACCGAAAGACAATATGGAATGTTTACTTAAATATTAGTTTTTATGCAAGCGTTTAGCCTGTCTGGTAAGCAGTGATGTGTTCTACGATGGAGCAAACTTGCTTAATACTATGTTCTAATCCTTTGGGTTACTCGGGCAGTTAACGGGTGTACCTAATTACAATAAAACATAAATTAAGTAGACTTATTTCTGGTTCATTTGCGAACGCGTTAAATCCGAATTATGAATTATTAGTGCATATCTGCATAATTTGCAAAATTAGAATTATTGTGCAGTATAACATTTATTATGTATGTAAGTATGGTAATTTACTTTATTTTAGAAGACAATCGTATAAAAATTGCAACATCGAGCAAAACGATTGATCGTTTTATCAATTACCAGTGGCGTGCACATCATGTAGGCAGAAATACACTGCCTACCTTAGTATTTTGGCTACTCGACCTAATAATACAGTTATTTCTGGATGATTTTTTGTTGTACTCACGACATAGGCTAACGAAGGTCCTGTGTTTTTTGTGTGAGTAGATAGCTATATTTCGTAAAGACAACTTACCTATACATAGGTGTCAACCCTTGGGGATTAATGCCTACCTTGTCATAAAAGCCAGTGCACGCCACTGTCAATTACATCTTTTTACTGACGTAAGACCAATCACGACACAGCACCATAAGATGCGTTTGTGGAAAACGAATCAATCGAAACGAAACGAACGATCGTTTTCTTATAGATCTAGCCCCGTAGGTGGTTGTAATTGAATGCAAGGGAAGTTTCTAGAACATTACTGCCCACCATGAAAGGAATTACGCGAATGAAAGTATGACGTTAATTGTTTTACAAAAATAACGTTTATTTGCTGTCCTAAAGGTCACATTGCAAATTAAATGATAAAAAGTAGTGGCTACGTGAAATTGGCGAGATAAAGCACACAGTTGACTCTCGCTAGTTAAAGGTTATCACGTACTGCTGTCAGAGGTGAAGACGAATATCGCCCCATTGTAACATATTCAGGGAAATAATGTTACTTAATCATACAGTGGGCCGTAACATATAGTAAGTACAATGTTCGCTCATAAGATATGTTTTGATATTTTCTTCAAAAATTGAATTCGAAGCTCAGTTAAAAATACATTTCTGCCTTATCACAAAACGGTGTGTGTGGTGTATTTTTAGCATTGGTCTAACTCTAGCGTTGTTTTCTTTCATTTAGTAAATTTCCTAATGAGATGGTTCAGATGAACAGTTTATTAATTACTTATAAATACAGTTATGTTTCCTAAAAATAATTAAAATCGCCTTCAGTGAACCGATATGATGATTATTTTATTGTTAATATAAAATATATTTTTGTACCTAAATACTTATATTTATTTTCTCTAAGCCTAGCACCTCGCCTAACTTAAAAATAATCCATACGGCTAAAGCATTTGCCAGCATTATCAACTTACATAAGGGAAATGTAACATTAAATTTGCATCTAATTTGTAAGTATAAGACTGAAGGTCTTAAAAAATAAAATTGAAAATTTTCATAAATCATCTGGACATGTCTCGAATAAACATTCTTCAGTAAAGTCTCCATTTCACGTGCCTATTTAAAACAAGTTCCTGGGAAAAAAAAACCCAGACAACTTAAGATTCATATCTTCTCCAAACAAACTCTCTGTAACTACTGAACCCTCAGGGCTCGGCATCAACTCACACTTGAATGGTGGTTCTGTTTTTTTTACAGAAATTCCGGCACATGAAACGTGATTCTGAATCCAACATCAATTTGCCAAATAAAAGTAAAACATGAATGATTACATAATATTATGGCAGCAAACACAATATTATCTCATGGAACATGCGAAGCCTCTTAAAATTTGTCAATGATAACACCTTGTCGGGTAAAAGGAAGACACAGTAAATTTGATAAGTGAGCTTATTTATTTCTTTCATTAGGATGATTTACAATGTTTTAAGAGAAATCTTAATGAAACGATTTTACTGATATTACAATGTAGGTTTATAACATTAAATGATAACATCAAATAGTTTATTGGGATTATTGGACGATGGGTTATAGTAGAAAAAAATGCATACGAAGTTTTTTTTTAAATCACATTTATATAAATTTTGCATAGTATTAAAAAAAAAGTCAGCATAGCTACTTTCAAAGCACAGGTGGCGAGTACCTCGGTAATTACTTTGTAAATACAAGACGCCTTGTCCAAATGATTGATGGCAGATTCCTTGCATAAAGATGCAGAATGTATGGAAAAAATGTAAAACGACGTACCTGTAAATAGTTCTCGAAACACAAATATTTACATAAACCAACCTACTGCGTGTGAACAAAACCTCAATCCTCGACAAATAAGGCTATGAGGTGCCACCGCTCCAAATATTCTTGGTTATGTTATACACCATAGAGCTTTTTTATATACTTGTATCTCTACGATCAGTCTTCTGACTTAATCAGACAACATCTTACGCGAACCAAACGGTTTGCGTCTATTTTCATAGTGCGAACCGCCAGGATGTGGAATGACTTGCCGGAGTCTGTGTTTCCTGCGCAATACAGTCTGAAGGTCTTCAAGTCGCGGGTGAATAGGTTCCTAAAGAACAAGTGTGCTCCATCGTAGACCACAATGCTGCTTAACATCAGGCAGGATGGTGGTCAAACACTGGTTCATAGTGATCATCAGTCAGTTGGTATCCCTGCTTCTAAATATCAACTATCTTCTATCAAATATCTTCCTTACGCGTCTACTCCCGCCGCGGCGAGGTACGCACTCATCATGGGGATAGAAAAAAAGGAATAACTACCTTCGACTACTCTCGGAATTAATAGCACGCACTGATGTGATATCTCTTGTCGATTTTAAGAAGTACTCCAGCAAAGGATACGACTTCACATTTTTCGATTTATCTAAGATATAGTACGTACCCCAGCAAGGACCACTCTACATTTTTCGATTTGTCTGAGTCAGTACCCTTCGATACGGCGGTGTCTCTTTGATCTTCGTATGTCATCATTATTAGAGAGCTGGCGCGTTATGCCGCACTTCTAGCCTATAGTTAGATTCTTTTTGTAGGTAATTCTGCATTTTTTCTTTCACAGTTTTATGTCCAGTTGCATATGAAGTTCGATTATTTTTATGAACAAAAGGCTCTATTAGTATTAGTTATTATGTTGGATTTCCAGGACTATCACTATTAGATAACATACACATAGAATAGGCGTATTGTTTTATTTGTGCATAAACAGTTTGTTATTCATGTCAAAGTGTTTAGCTTCTTGCAGTTAGAAAAGATCGGCTTTTTGTATTTAATATTATAATTTTCAATATGTTTGGGTTTTTTCAGATCAATCTATGGTTTAGATTAAAGTTTACTGTGTAAGGTTATTGGGAGGTTCATGTTTATGTCCTAATCTAACGAATAAGCAATTTTATTTTCACATTTGTGAATGTAATTTGCAACGATTACATCGCACTTACTTGGTATCAATCTTTTCTTTGTTCCAAACAAACAGAAACCTCGAGAACTCGCCAGTTCAATATATCCGCCTCTATATCAATACAGTAAAAGTTTAAAATTCGTGACAAATGTTTAAATGTCTCATGAATTGAGCGATAAAAGTTTCGGATAACGTCACTTTGCGTAACAATGCACAGAGCCACCCGGGGCTGAAACGTTGTACATCACAAACGTACGTACGAGTTCATCGTATTTTGAACCTGCAGCGAACCGGTTCCTTGCAACAGTATCCTCAATTGACTCGCGCCTCCGTCCGCCGTGGCCAATATGCAGCCGTCACTGTCACTCGTTCGCCGAAAAGTGGATAAGGTTGGCATTCCGCAAAATTATCAAGATTTCGGTGGCGTGAATCGCGCACAATGACATGTGTGGAGTCTTTGCACAACGCTTTTTTTCTCTCCATACGAAATTCCATTGATGGGGACAAGAAGCAGCCGGGTGACCGCCACATATTGAGATGTGGCTTATAAAGGCTGTATAAAAGTGGTTTTCGGTGTGTTTGGTAAGATTGAGTTTTTGCTAGGCGATGTTGTGTACTCGTGTATTTTAACGTCTCTTTGGCACCGTCTTTGGCGGCTACTTTAATCCATTTTGCATTACCAAATCGATCACTTTTTACTTCGTCCGGCAAGGAAATCGTTGACGGTGAACAAAATACAGCGAATGATGTACGATTCCATTCTTATTGAGCACAATAAAAAATCACATCTCTCACAGCTTGTAAATTACGAGGTTGATTTATTGAAAAATATAGTTTTTTAAGCCTTTCGAAAAATACGTCACGTAAACAATGTGCAAATGATATATTTGGAGACACGATACTTGCCTCTTCACTTGATGATCTGGGCTGAACTGTGTACAAGTTGTTAGAAGATTGGATTTGTTTTACACTGAAAATATGTAAGCCTTTGACCACCACCTTGTATGTTATAAATAGTGAAATGGTCAGCCACACCACTATTGAACATTCTTGCCACTGTACACCAGCGGCTTGAAGATGCCTAGATTTCGGCAAGTAATTTAACAATCTGTACTATAGGTACATGGCAAAGTGGCAAAAATAAGTACGACGCTAGCCCATCACCTAATAATTAATAGCGTTTCGCGCTCGATATTCATTGGGTCAGCTTTCACGCCGCGTATAATAAACGTATACCTTTGTACAAACAATTCGCATTTAAGTCATTCTTACACGCTTAAAATACTGAAAGCATAACGATGAAACATTGCAGTATTGTAGAATTCGTAAGCTCAGTAAGTGTTTTGCGTAAATTTTGATATTCTAGATGTTTTATATTACTTTTAGTCCATATTTCCTAATGCGGCCGACAAGTACTTTGGAGATATAATGGCTCCTATTAAATTAAACAAAAAACTGACAAACGAGGTGGCTATATTAGCCGTAGAATCGATGAACAAGTTCTCGAGTGAAGACCGTGTCTCGGCAAACGGAGTGTAGGACGCCCTCAGGCAAGGAGGACTGATGATTTACTCAATATGGCAAATCACCGACTCCAAAGACGTATATGGGCTGATTGTGCTGATTAAATGAAATTATTCATTTCAAATTAATAATATAATTAGACATTACATGCAGATATTGTTGAATAACACAAAAGTGATTTATTTCAAGTTGATTCATTTCATGATTTCGTTGATTCAATTTGATTATACTAAACCAGAAAAAACTGCCATCTTAGTAGAAATAATTGAACAGATGCATCATCAAGTGATGCCGATAGTCCCCCGGGTCACCAAGTCATACAAAAAGAGACCATTACACACTACATATACCAACACTACGGCGGCAATAAAAGTTAAGAGACAATAACTTTTGCACTTAGCTTCTTTACTACCACAAACGGAATTTGCGCGTATCTCAAGCGAGATACCTTCGCTGATATCGTGCCGGGTTTTTACATTTACGTGGTACATTGTATGAAATATTTCTAAAAGTCAATAAAAAAGCTTATTTCATAGGTTCTATCTTTCTTGAGGAGTCACAGACATCATTTATGTATGTAACATAACATATTAGGTACTTGTCATTGTACAGTCGGCGAAGAATCTAGTCTACCACCCAATGGTAGAAACCTATATGAATCTCGTCAGATATGAAAGTAATTGCTTTTACTTGCCCCAACACAACAACATCTCACACCGCGCGTCTTGATTGACACTCGAAGTGTCATTAAATCTAAAAGAACACGTTGTTGACTGACCCTACATACCAATGTAATGTACGAAATTATACATACATACACTTCACGCCTGTCTCCCCGAGGGGTAGGCAGAGACTACAGATCTCCATTTGTCCATTTTGAAATTATGCAAGAAAATAAAGCGTTTTATGTAAAAGCAAGAGTTCTCCAACGTAGAGAACATCACTGCTTAGCTCCAGAGAAGATGGTGGGCAAACGCTTCCTGATAAGAAATAAATATAGTTTAATTTTGCCTAGCTTTAGCTTGTGGGCGACAAAGGCTTCGGTTTCATTTAGGTATTATTATTTTTTATCACTATGAACAAGCGTTTGACCACCATCCTGCCTGATGTTAAGCAGCGATGTGGTCTACGATGGAGCACACTTATTCATTAGGTACCTATTCACTCTCGACTTCAGACTGTACTGCGCAAGAAACACAGACTCCGGCAAGTCATTCCACATCCTGGCGGTTCGCACTATGAAAGTAGACGCAAAGCGGTTGGTTCGCCTAAATTCTAAATCCTCGTGGTATGAATGACGTATTGCCGTTCTCCTGGTTGTCCTATTGTAAAAACGCGATGGGAGTTAATTTGTCTTGTGTGCCTTTTAGTGCGGCGACCGTCGCCCAACACTCGAATCGTAGAAGTCCGATGTTAAGCAATTGGTCAGCTCAACTGTTATATTATGTTATCAAGTCCAACAAATAGCTACCGTAGCCGAGATGATAGCTCAACGTACTGCCATAGCTCAAAATGTTGGTGGCCCCGCCCACCTGTGCGATCATCGACTACGAGACGAGCGTTAATGAACTTAATATTCAACCCATGGATGTTCATTATGTTTTCCATTACTGTAATTGGATCGAAAAAAAAAAGACCCACGGCTACGCCTAGGAGCCGGACCCACCCACAACTTCCTATTACAAGTCAACTGGGGTAAATCCCATTAGTCCAAAACATGTTGTTATTGAATTAAATTACTGATTATGTCCTTTTCATTCGCGGTTGAAAGAGGGAGATAGATGCATATTCTATACGGCAAATGGGACGCTACTAGTCTGGTGTCAGGCCAACTAGACCATAACGACTTTAAATTATTTAAATTATTATATTTTTTTTAATTCAGGTATTGTCTTTAAGGTGTTTACAGCTGTGGACATTCTGATGTGTACACGTGTGTGTGTTTGTATGCGTAATATGTGTGTGTGCAAAATCTTCTACAAGCGCATACTTAAGACCAGACTATTCAAACAAAGCATTAAAGCTAGCGGATTAGTCCTATAGTTCGTATGCGTGGGCGCAATCGCAGAGCTTAAATTTAACTAGAGTAACTTAGTCTTACATAAGGTAATACTCTTCAAGCCCTTACTTACATTCCGCCCTGGAATAATGGCTGAAACGTGCCTGGTGCATTACATTACCAAAAAAAACTTTTACAGATAGGTACAGTCGGCTAAGAAACTGGTATATACCCTAAGGTTGAAACTCACATTAATATAATTAGGATATTTTTTTACTTGTCACGATATGACATTATTATTGATGTTTTAATGATATAGGACTTGTCATCAAGTGATAGACTACTTTCTTGACCGACTATACTTGAATAAATTACAGTGGTATGTGACAGTACTTCCGCGAAATAAAGGATGTTTATGTTCTACTACCTTATTTTTAACGCTACGAACAAGCGTTTGACTACCATCCTGCCTGATGTTAAGCAGCGATGTGGTCTACGATGGAGCACACCTGTTCATTAGGTACCTATTCACCCGGGACTTGAAGACCTTCAGACTGTAATGCACTGGACCGGAAAACTTGGTACCGGTATGAATATTTTTCCTAATTAATTAATTCTTGTTGTTTCTACAATACCGTACAAGGTCAAATAAAAAAAAAACGTATGCGAAACTTGAGAAAATCACTCGGACTATGATTTCAAACAACCTTTTCCAAGGACCACTATTACAAAAAAGAAAAAAAAAAGTTCAATTTGGTTCCATTTAATTTGATTCAGTTCCAACTTCAGACCAAAAACAACTAGACTTGCAATCCGAAATTGACGTTTAGAATAAAATGAGACAACGATATGATAAACATGCAGGAGTGAAAGAGCAAGAGATAATCTGTCCCTTACGGCTTAGCAGGGTATTCAAACTGTCACTTACACTACCTAAATGACAGTTTGTATCCAGAAGTACATCCAACTTCCATACATATCGCTTAGAAAGATAAAGACTGAGCCACCCTCAGTCTTTCTCTTACGCGGCTTGCAAGTCTTCAAGTCAAGTTGTGTTTGGTTTGAGATTCCAACAATCAATGATAAAACCACAAATCTGTCAAATTTTACCGGTTAACGTCGGTTCTTTTAAGTTACTTGTATTTCCTCGTGTATGTCTATCACATTCTCACAGTGTGATAACATAAATCAACCGAGTGCCAAGACACCAAGGGAACAATGAGTGTACTGATAGGTTTCCGCATACCTTTAAGTACTTCAGCAAGCACGGACTGGACACGGTGACCAGTTTCAAACTCGTCACGACCAACAAATTGTTTGCCCGAGAAAAACCCTTTCAAACAAATATTGAAAACATTCAAGACACTAAGCGCTTTGTGTTCAAATTATTTTAACTTATTACTCACTTATATGTATGTACTTCAGTTAACAAAGTCGGCTTTAGTAATTTGTCATAACTTAGCAGATTTTAATTTCTGTTTGTTTTTCTGTGTTTCTAATGGCAAGTAAATACCTATACTGCGTGTAAAAGGACCCCGAGCAATGGTCTTAGAAACGTTGTTGGGCTCGTCACTATGAACAACTTTTATTATAAACATACAAAATCTCATCTCGGGAGGCAAAAACTTGTCTATTTCGTATGAAAAAGAAAACATGTTTTCTTAATTCCCCGAATTGTCGCCATAGTAAACGTTGTTCATATTGACGAGCCCAACGACGTTTCTAAGACCATTGCTCGGGGTCCTTTTACACGCAGTATACAAAAAAGCTGATCTAGTCTAACGATAAAGGAGAAAAGGAGGTCGCCGATTCAAGTCCCGCAACCCGATATTTTTTTTGGAATTCGGTGAATGATATAATCGAGAACCTACAGCGAAGATGGAATCACCATCTGTCACGTTGGATTACCTATAGTGGATGCTGATCAACTGTTCCTAACTTTTAAAAAAAAAAATAATTAAAGTGTTAGGTTAATTAATAAATGTTGAAATAATTAGGAACACAAACTTTTTCTGCGGATTATGTTTTAAAGTTTCCCTTTTATTCACGCCTATAGTGAGCTTTTTCCGTCCGATTATCAAGACCTTTTGTTTGGTTTTCTTGAGCTTGTGCCTTTTATCATAATAAGTAGGTATAGTAGGCAAATGCAACTTTACTACGAATTAAAGGCAATTTGAAATACTGTCTTTTTGTTAAATCCTAAGGAATTTGTCGGCGCACATAGAATGTATACAGTGTAAGGGATTAGCGCTGCTGGATACCATTCTGCTTTAATTCTGCATACTCTAAACTTGAAGTAGCGCAAAAAATTCAATTTAGGCTTTCAACTTTTTTATCTAATATATAAAATTTCCATGTCACAATGTTAGTTACCGTACCCCTCCGAAACGGCTTTACCCATTTTTACCAAATTTTATATGCGTATTCAGAAGGTCTAAGAATCGGCTACTATCTATTTTTTATGTGTCTACCAGATGTATTTCTCCCAATACACGGAGTACAAACGCAACTTATTATGGCAAAACAAAAGTTTGGCGGGACAGCTAGTGTTATTAAGAAGAAATACAACATATTAGAAATCTACTGAGCAAAAGTCAATGTTCCTTAGGCCACAATATAAATGTCCAAAATCGCTGTAATACTTTTATAGCTCAGCATAATCTTATCTTCCTTGCTATGTTATGGACTGCGTCCCACTAACTACACACATGTTACGTTAGGACGCGTTTACGCGTTGTTAAAAATACTTGGGTCGACCTACAGGACAGTGATGTGGAATTTTCCATGACATTCTCATCTGTCATTAGTTTCACACAATTCTACGTAAAAAATAAACATAAATGATGGATGTAGGAATTAAAATGTGGCAATATTAGCAAGAATGTTTAACGGAAAATAGTTCTAATTTCTTTCGCTCAAAGGTCATGAGGCCAATTACTCTAAACCGGACCGCTACCGTGTAGCAATCACCATATTTGTTTGCAATATGTAGTTTCGTACATAATTACTTTTTCTGGCTACAGTGGTTTCGTAAATGGTTATTTTTTCTGGCCGATCTGGTGAATAAGGTATATTTACCGTGGCATAATTTGCTCACCTAGCATGTGTACTAGGTAAGCCCAAGTGAACAAAGTAGACTTTAACTAACTAATGAATGATTTGGATTTGTAATTTTGTACGCACAAAGTATAGATTAACAGAACTATCCCCGTGAAACCGGCCTTACCAAACATAGCACAAATCGAAGTGCAGTAAAACGTTATACTGCAATAAAAGCATTTAATTTACCTCCTGCTATAACGTTCGCTAGTAAAATTTACAGCAACATATAATATAAACTATGTAGTATTTAAGTTTGCACTATGTTGATCCTTAAAGTTGATTACTTTACAGTATGGCTATTATAATATATTCACGTATTACTTGTGTATACTAATTACAGACGGCTCGTAATCTGTATTGGATATCACAATCTTCAGCCTAACTTTTATCAAGTCCTCAGGCTTAAGTCTTTGGGTGGGGCCTGAAGAATGTCGTCTGGGTGACCAGAACCCATCCAGTACCGGCAATAGCCGAAGGCCCTGATGGCATTTAGTTAGTAGGAGTCTGATACTACCCCCGACGCCGTTCCATAGCGGCGAGGTGTCCATGAGGATTTCCCTTTCGTGAACAAATAAGGGGCCCAAGTCTATTTTACTTTAATGGTTGCATGGCTCTGGCATCATAGCGAAAAACGTTATGCATTGTTTGTTGCCTTTTTATTTTTTATATTCCCACCCACTTTCCCACCACTGTGATGCCTGTTAGAGCCAGGATCTACAGCAGCATCCAGAATAGACAAGAGCTCAATCAGTGACGACTAGGCTAGATCCCGGGGGGCCTATCCTTCTGTCTTGGATCCCACATAGTTATTAAACTAAAGACGGTATAGAAATAAGAAGAAACAATATATATATGCGCTGCATTGCAATGCATACATATGATTTTTTTGACTTCCCTAATCTAAATAGTGGGAGACAGCATTATTACAAACGAGGCACAAATTGCCTTTCGGGAGAGCACCACGGGTGGAAGCGGAGGACTAAACCTATTTTGTTACCTGCCGTCCGTAGTAAAACAGTGATGCACAACATCCTTTGCTACGATGCCAGAGCGATGCAACTACGAGAGGGTAACACACTTGACACCCAGAACCAGATTCTAATTATTCATATTCATTGATTGTGCTTCCATATGAACATTTATGTTGGTAAGTATGTAAGTTATGGGCCAACATAGACCCTGTTAGGGCACCGCACATTTCGGCGAGCGTTAACTCCTTACAACACTTAAATCACATTAATATAACATAAGTACTTACTTGAAGAGGCCTATATCCAACATTGGACACATATAGGGTGATGATGATGACTTACTTAAGTAATCTATTAATAAATCAACAGTCTTTATACTTCTACATATGGGAACATAGTGTTTTCTTATAAATTATTATCTTAATAATTTATTGGACTATAGATACTTAAATATGCAATGTTTTTGTTAACATTTTCAAAATTTGACATTAATGTACACATTCAGCGCATAGTAACTTTTTTTTATAAGTAAATCTTTCAGCTTATTTGTGAAGCTTGTGTAGTTGGGTTCCAATTTTGTAGGCAATTTGTTATAGGTTTATGTGTTATGGACATTATTGGTATGGTTTGTGATTTTGCTTATTATTCAAATTATCGTCATCTGCCACATGAAGTCCAGCAGTGAACTCATGACAATGACCTCTCCCAATAACTACCATGATCCAATGGGGCGAAATGCCAATAATCTTCACGCTTGGCAGACGGGTTGGCGATCGCAGTGTTGTTGTGGTTTGACTCTCAGTGAGCGCCGATACCCATCCTCTGGAGAGTTCCCTCGACCTTACGAAAGTGTGGCTGGGGTGGTGACACATGTATTCTATCCGCCGTCACCACACGGCAGTATTATTAAACTGCTTTCAGATAATGGGACTCTATTGCGAAAAGTCAAAGAAAGTAAGTAGTAAATTCTCAAGTCAGTGTGGTTAGTTCAAGAGTTATTATGTCTTTAACGATGACAGTAGACGATGTTGCCGGGAAACACAGTTTTAACCACTTTGAAACGGTCAACCCTCCAATGATTAATGATCCAATGGCTCAAGTTGTTTAACCTCATTGAGCGATCAAGTAATGAGCTCTTCGTCGCGTATACCGTGAAGGATAAATGTGAAAAAGTATCTATTTCAATCTAATAACGCCTTCGGACACCATATGTACTACACATATGAAGCTTAATTAGTTTATTTCACACTATCCCGTAAACGTAACTGATATGCGTGATTGCTTAATATAAGCACATTTTATCCACAAAAAAAATATAAAATGAGATACACACATCAAAAGTCTCTAGGGATCAAGAACATTTTTGGCTCTAAAAAAATCTAATTTATTTAAATCAAATCTAATCTTCTGTGTTGGTCTCCTACCTAATTCCCCATTCCTGTATCAATGACTTATCACCACATTTTGAATAAATTATAAATAAATTCAGTTTTTGTAAAATATATTCTTTATTGCAATCTTATAAAATGTACTTGATCCCTAGACACTTTCGATGTGTGTATGTATACAGAGTGTAAAAGGACCCCAAACAAGTCTTAGACGTTTCTATGTCAGATGAAAAACTGAATTGAAATGAAATGCGGTGGGACACAAAATCTTTTTTCATCTCCACACAGATATTTTTTTGTCTCAGATGATGACTTTTTGTATGTATCTTTAATTTCCCCGCATTCTCCCCATAGTAAAAGTTGTTTGTATTGACGAGCACACCAACGTTTCTAATACCATTCCTCGGGGTACTTTTATACACAATATAAAGAGAAATAAGAAAAATGACGTTTTGTGTATAATGTTGGCTTTGGTGAGTACCGCCTATCATTTAATTAATTTAATTACAATAATATTTGTTTCAGTATTATACAGCTCTTAGACATAGACATAAATTTATTTCCAATAAACAAATGCACACACATAATAATTAACAATCAAATAATTTAAAATAAACAAGTTACCACAGTGATGCATGCTGCAATTGTTCACGAAAATGAGCTTCCGGCTCAGTATGATGTCATAGTGTCCTGTGTCATGAACTGATATTATTCTGCTTTCACTCTTACAACAGAATTATGGGGTTGACTCTACAATTAGTCCTAACTTCTGGAGAACCAATAAATATGTATAAAGCATTTAAAGCCATTTCATTATGCCAACTTGGGGGTGTCAAAAAGAGGGAGTGAAGAAAGCTATCCACAGGTCATCATATCTCCAAAGATTCTGCCCACCCCACCAAGAATTGGACGTAAGGTAATAAAAGTAAAATATTTTCAGTTAAATTTAATTTGGCTAAGCATTATTGTCTGATTAAAATATAAAATATTATTATAATATAAAAAGATATGACAAGTTAATCTAACGTCACGGAAAGAAATAAATCCAAGTTTACATGGTCCGAGTCGGCGGGGCAGCGACGGCGGGCGGCGGCGGGGTACGGCCCCGTCGTCACCACCATCGACCGCACGAGTTCCGAGAATGGCCAACTTATGTTAGTTAACAAAACGTCAAGAGCATCATCAATGTAAAATCGCAATATATCGAAGAATTTCGCAATTATCATATTTCATATTTATTTACGACGTCTAGGCAGCCGGGTGACGTCTATCCGGATTTCTCCCGAGCATAAAATAAGCAGAGGTAATAAAAGTAAGGTTTATTTGTTGTATAATTGTGTGGGCGATTTGTTTTACATTTTTTTCGACCGGCGGCGGCGGCGATGGGGGAAGTTTATGGCCGTCTGAGTAGCGAGCGATAACTTGAGTCGCGTGTTCCCTGCGCGGCTCACGGCATTGTTGTGTCACTCGCCCCATGTACCCTGACCTTTATTGTCCGTTCCTTGTCAAGAGACTCAATCCTCGGTCAGAGTTCACAGTGTGTAATGCGGCGGGACTGAAATTTGCCAACTACCTGTACATTTATATGTGAATTCCCCTTTATATGCGAAATGTTGACAAATAATATTTAATGACGAAGAGTGTACCTGTACTGTTTGTAAGGTTAGTGTAAAAGGAACTTTATTTTTATTATGGCAATTTGTTGAAGATATAAAAATATTGATGACCTACTTTTTAGCAGCATGTATTTTTTTAATTATTCAGCTCGTTGAAAAGGCCAAAGTTTAGTACTAATGCTAATCGACAAAAGTTGCCGCTTTATTACAAAGAACGCTTATTGCTTAATTAATAGGTGCTTAATTCTTGACTCATATTTGGTGCTTAATTCATCACTAATTTATGTACTATTAAAAATTATTATTAATCCTGAATTCCCTGCTCAAATAAAAATAGACTAAACCTGCCAACCTACCAACCTAAGTATAAAATTTCCGACGGAAATAGTAGTTGAGTTGAGAACACATGTTTCGCGGCACCGATGCAAGGGCTTCAACAGTAAAACTTGACGTCGGCAACCAAATAAACGCTCTAAACATAATATCGTAAAAACAATTTTTATTTCAGCGACATGTGACGAAAGAAAGGTAGACGTGTTCTCAACGTATGTGAGTGACGCGAAGAAAAATTGACTGGCCATTTTCCCGCGCGATCATATTTTTTTTAATTACTGTCTCGCGGTACGTTTGGATTGTAGGTTTTGTTAGAGCCTCAGAGTGGTCCGAAACCTTTTAGCCGGATGGGTATTATCCCGCAGCCGGCTGTAAAAGGGGTTTTATAGCCTATAAAACCAAGTGGAGATACACTTCCACGGCCCAGCGTGCATTTCGCATACTTGTTGCACTTTTATAACCAATATATTTCGGTTTGATTTGCAACTTCTGGACGGTTCGAAATGGAACTGTGGATTATCTTTTTTGTTATGTTTTGTTGTACGTTCTAAAGAGTTGGATGTGTGAAAATGACGTGGTGCGTAAAGTTTATGAACAAAATAGCACATCTATTATTACTCGAACAATATGGGTGTCGGACTGAACATTTGCGAGAGAATACCGTCGTTTCTTGAAAATGATTTCTCAGTTTTGCACAAAATATACCTACTAGTACATTCTACGCATTTGTCAATCGAGTCCGCAGTGCACATTTGTTTTTGTGCTAATAAGAAATGCGGTAGCCGATACATATTCTCGGTAGAGACAAAGTGTGTGTACATTATGCATTCACGCCATTGCGTTGAAGTGCTGCGCCACCGCGGGTCACTGGACACAGTTCCCGGATCAGCAGCCAGGTGCAGCTTGTTCAGGACAAAACTAAATATTGCACTATTTGCTTTAGCAGCGAAAACAAAACGAGAAAAAAAACGCAGTCTCCGACAGGCAAGACTGTTACTATGTGACTGTATGCTTTAACAGTTCCTTTAACGACTCAAGGAACGATTTTAATTTTGTGCGGAAAGTTTCCAGTCGGTCGGAATCGCGACAGTCATGTGGTGTTGCGTTTCATGCGTACATATCTGTTTATAACGATATGCCTTTCTTCTTCTCCCAAAGAATGCGAAGACTTCGTACTAGAACTTAGTCTTCGCATGTCAAATATTTGTATATTTAACATAATGTAGATCATGGTGATGGTGGCATTGTTTATTGCGTAAACTAATTTTTAGCACCCACATTAATTATTTGTTGAAGTGTGGGAACAAAATTGATCAACAGTTTAGATTGTGCTTTAAGTAAGTGTGAAATGTTCAGAATGAACAAGTTTTCAAACGATTTATCAGTCGATTCATATGGAACGTATTTTAGAAAAAGTAAAATGTCTACCTACCTTAGGTCTCGTAAGTTCCTCCCCAGTATTGAATTTAATTCGGTACACATTATTTCCACGCCAATTTTTCATGAGAAGAAGTGTAACAAATTTTATCTCTGCTCTTCGATATTTAAGATACTAAATACTACTATCTAATTAACCTAGAATCCTTTTAAACCGTCGAGTCTCACAATCGGAATATGGAAAATCGACTTTCAGACGCTGGAGATAAAGTTAAGTTTCGTGCGACGGTATAAACTTCCTTATTTCACACTTTTGTCCTTCTGCTTATTTGGCGGGAAGCCAAACCTTATTTTGTTGTAAATCGGTTTCGTTCAATGGATTCACATTTTGCGCAATGTTCAACTAACTTTCAATTTTCTATCGCGGAACCAAAATGTTGGCTGGAAAACACTCTGGTAATACAATTAGGAAAGCTTTTGCGGGAATCTGTGGTGTTTAATCCTGCTTAAAAATACAAATGAAAATGTTTTTACGGATGTATTCTTTCACACAAAAAACTTCGTGAGGATGGATTACAATCTGGACAACAATACAGGCTATATTTTACCGCAATTCCCAGGGGTACGGTTACTGGGTTAATCGCGTATAAAACTGCGGGCCACAGATAGTTGGTACCTGTTTTATATAGTACGATTCTGGTAATGATTTTGAAAAGTGTCGTAACACTTGTTGGGGATATAGATTGTAACCTGTATTAGAACATGGGTTGTATTTTAAACGAGGTTTCGAGTGGAGACCGGGTCTCGGCAAACCGAGTATAGGACGCCCTCAGGCAAGGTGGACTGATGATATGCGCAAGATGGCCTGCAGAAGCTGGATGGTGTTATTGGAAAGGCCTCTGTTACAAGGCCTAAGTGGACAAGTATGGATTGTTGACGATGATGTATCGAGAACGGAATAACATAACCAGTACAATACAATATAAATCTTTCATACAGATCAGATGTAATCTACATAGTTGTTGGGTACCTCGTCTTGAAATGAGGAGTTTTTTTTAAAAACAGCAAAATGTCAAAGACATTGGAAAAAGAGAGAGTAAGTAGGGCAACTGATATAAGTGAAGTAATTTTTCGTCTTCGGACACGCTCTAAAAAAATATTATGAAAACTTCCTTGTAAGCTGCTCCTTCGAGTTTTTACTCCTATTTACGATGCGCAGTGTTATGAAAAACGCTGTGAATTTATTATCCACTTAACACCAACACCCTTAAAAATAATTTCTCGAAACGACTTAAAAAAAACATGGCGTGTCTTCTATGCATTGGCAATGGATGTTTTTAGATATTGACTCATTATTGTTATTGCGAAAAGTACACTGGAAGCAATAACCTATTTGCTACGTAGGGCATGGAATGCCCTATCCAGAGAGTCATGCTTCCGGAGTTATGGACAAAAACAGGGTGTACATTCACGTGTCATCTTCGTCGAAACTATGAATTAAGTATGAAATAGTCCTTCTCGTCTGAAACGGAATGATAGGCAAGCGCTTATTAACCAGTCACCTTGTTTAAACTGAAATGGTTATATTGAATGCAATACGTCAAGTAAAACTTCACTTTTTTATTTATTTTATTGTCTCAAAGATAGTTTTACTAAACTAGCTCTCCTCGATTTAGGTATTGAATGTGTTGTCAAATTTAACGCTTGTCATGTGAGGAGATGAATAGCAAAAGCGTACCTAATTTGTAATTTTTTCTTAATTCTAATTTTTTTCTCGAATTTCATGTTGAATCGCACCATCCTGTTAAGAAGTTAACAAAACTGCGCAAATTCCTTATTAAAGTGTCATCAAAAACGATTTACGCATGTACCCAATCATAATTTGAAGAAATATTTCAGGACTTAGAAGCTTCTTATTGACTTGTAACAAATTGTAAAAAGTGGATATGTCGTGGTTTTGATATTCACCTCCTCATCTCTATTAAAAAAAATATTTATGGCCTAGAATATCTGCTCGTGATTGTATTTAGATTTAAGCTCTCGCCATACAACCGGCAGTAGAGCGGTAGCGATGTACGTGTTTAAATAGTTTTAAACTTTTGAGAGATGACACACAGCTGCCGAGCCCGATGCGCTTCGCGCTGCTTCCGACTGTGTGGCGCAAGCTTATAATATTGTGCAGTTTCAATTTCGTACCAAGACAATACAACAGCTGTACTTTGCACCGAAATAACATGATTCATAGAAAACATAATAATGTCACTCACTCACTTATTTTCAAAAAAGAAACACAGATTTTCAATGTTGTTTTGCACATCTGTGACGTTGACACATGGGTATAGTGCAAGTCTCGTTTTACAGGCAACTAGCACAATGTTATAATAGGAATATTTACTCCAGTATCGAGTTAGTCCTAATAAATCCTGCTTTCGTAATCTTATCTTTCAAACATGTTTTCAGAGCGTCTGTCTGTCGATTAGTTAGCTACTACACTAGACTTATAAATGGGCTTGTTTTAGAGTCTGAACTATGAATGAAAGCCATATAAATGTCACTCGATAATAAGGTTCATTTCCACTTGGCACAATATGACAAGTATACCTTATGATGTTTTGGTGAAACAGGAAACGTCCGCGCTTACCTCCAGCTAAATTCCGCACGAAGCATCGTGTTTTCCTATCTATGCGATTCGACCAACTGAATACAGCAGAAACCACGTACCTAGTTCAGATCAACATTAGAATATTAATGTCAAGACATCTGGTAATTTCTTACTTGTCACATTAAAACTTTACCTTCTTGATATTTTAGTGACACAATAATGCGTTTAATGTCATTATTAAAGCGGATAGTAGAGCACTTTGTTGTCTGACTATTCATACCAACAAACAAACGACCTAAAAACATTACACGTTTTCAAGTCCAGCGAAAAGGTATTACATAGGTAGTGTAGCAAAAACAAGGGAGGAAGAAGCGGTCATAAACCAAACTTGCCTAATATCTACTCAAGTGGTAAAGTTCAGTTTTGCCAGGGTTGCAAAAATGGCGGGCGTACATCTACAGACAAATAAATGTAAACATTCGTAGATGAAAGGTTGGTCTCTCGTTCAGTACACGGAGAAGAAAAGGGAAGGTCTGCATACTCATAAAGCAAAGAAACGCATCTACAAGAGACCAGACGAGAAGCGGGAGCCTGTGACGGGCGCGCTCGTAAAATGTATACGACCTTCCCGAAAATTAGGGCTGTCCAAAAATAAAAGTAAAAATTCGTTAAACAACATCGTCAAGTTTAAGGCCTTGTTTTTTTTTTAAGATGCCGAAGATATAATGAATATTGCTGATTAGTTTTTTGATGATGTTAATTCCTTATTTAATAAACAGGTAGTTATCGATTGAGTTGTTCAAATATTGTAGTACATAAAAATAAATTGTTGAAAAAACAATCTTTTGGTAAGGTAAATATGTTCCAATACAACATTGTTACTAATTATAGTGGATTTAACTTAAGATAATCTCGAGGTGGTACAGCTTGGTCCTGACGCAATTCTTTCGGGTACTTCCAGGACTCGTCCAGTACGCGACACGGAGGTCATCATGGGGTTTAGCCGTTAGGAGTCCGACATTACCCCGGTCGTTGTCCCCTTGGCGGCAGGGTGTCCATGAGGATTACCCCACGTAAAAAAAGTGTTGGTACAGCTTAGTGGAGAAATGCTTACTTATAAAAAAATAAGACTGTCACCTACCAGTTCTATCTCCATTGCATTTTTATTTGAGTGTATTTATTCTAGTAAAACGATTTTATCTGACCCTCCAGCACACACTTTAAACAATATCAATAATTTCAAACATACGACGTTTAAGACGCGCTAAGAGGTAAGTAAAATGGTAATATTGGACGCTGGTATTGCCACGCCTAGTCGTCCAGCGTAAAGTTTGTAAACAGGAAGTTAGTTACCAAGTAGGTAAGACCAAGAAAAAAACAAAGAAGGTAGGAACCTTAAAAAAAGTATAAGATGTCAGAACAAATAACCAGCCAAAGCCCTAGATGTCTATAGAATCAAAAATATTTATTCAAATATCACCAATGCTCCGTTGACAGCCCTATTCACTGACCCAAACCCGGTGCCCTAGTGCTGAAGCCTCCGCCACCCCCAGACAGACGAAATAGGTACCCTACGTAAGGTACAGTCAGGGCGTTTCCGCAAAAATATCTTGATTAAAACTTGAACCGTCCCTCATACTGAAATGCAAGTGTTAAATTTCCTTTCATTCCAAATATGTTTCATTCAATCTGGCACAAAGGGTATGGAAGATAACAGGTTGGAGATGGTATCAATGTCTCTTGGTTAAAAAGGATCTTTTGACTACAGAGTTCAAAGTATACTGGTGTAGTAACTCGTAATACGACCGGCTTCCTCGTGCCGGAACCTTAGAGGAAATGCAACCTTGTTTTTCGCTGGATTTAACATTGGAAACCATTTTGGAGTTCGCATCAGGCTACATTGTATTTCCTTAGACAAGTTGAGCGGTGCGGTCTTACAGTATATCCTGAGCTGGTGTCGCGTGTGATGTTTTGCTTTGTTTAGATTGTTGTATACTGGTGATGTGATGGTGGCGTAGACCATGGATGTACTCCAATCAGGTCCGGGATAAAGTCGCGCTCTGTGCAAGTTTACCGGAGTATTTTGGACAATGATTGGCGTATACAGATACCGCCGCCTCCGCTGTCGTTTTGTACAGCGGATTGAAAAAGAAAACGTAAACTTTAAAGTACCCTTTCCCTGTCAAAGCTACGAGCACTCCGTTGTTTAAAAGTAAACTTCGTGAGTGAAATGGGCCTATACTAAAAGTCTTCCGTGCGCAACGCAACTTGAGCGCGGTCTCGATATTGTATTTTAGGTAATCTACACATCAAGTCCACATGATTTCAGTCACATTTTAACAGTACTCGATGGACTTTTGGAACTAAGTGTAGTCTATGTTATTCTGATATCAAGAAACAATGTAAAGTTTCACCAAACATTTACCTACCCGTAAGTTGCTGCTTTTGAATTGTTCTATATTATTATAAAATGAATACTTGCATATGGTATGTCCGATCTTAACACTTAAGTTAGTGTAGATCCGCTTAAAGAATTTGTTGAACCATCCTAAGGTTGAAACTCATATGCATGAATGAATTAAGGAATTAATGACTTTAATATTTATTTTTTATTTGTCACAATATAACAACTCTACCCGATTTTTGTAATGTAAATAAAACTGATATATGTACTTTCTTGGTTGCCGTACTTAAGTTAAACATTGTTATTTATTTATTTAATACTTTATTGCACCAACAGTACAATGGGTGGACTTAATACTAAAGTATTCTCTACCAGTCTACCTCACAACATGGGAGAAACAGAGATGCGGATCAGTATTCAAAAAGTTTAATACATTAATAACTTAATTGTAATTTTAAGTGTATTAGTGTACCTGTGTGTTTTACTTCCGAACAATTAGTAAATTCATTTGACAGTTATTACTATATTTACCTTGATAAATAAACACGGTCAAGCTAAGGTGTAATTGTAGGTTCACATCGAAATCGTGGCACAAGTCTCTGAGGTATCTCGATAGGTATTACCTGTGCACGATGCACCCACACCCGTATTCAAGGTATGCTAGGAAGTTCGTCTCTACATTTTCACTTCAAACGTTTATTACTGAGTACTCGTATATACATTAGAGTAACCATGTATTATGATTATAGTAACAATTACTCGCTCTTGTTTGTTTGTTTAACAATATTTATTGTAGGTATAACTTTAATAATGGCTGACTTTTGCAGGTTGATTTACATTTTTACTACAGAAAAATAATTTATTAACGCATAGATAAATTTTGTGGTAACTTAAATTCCTAACTCTAGTATATAATTTCATTTTATAGAAGAAAATCACTGGACAACAGCAGCGCTGCGATTTGGAATATAAGCTTAAGTCTTGTATACATATTTTTTAACAAGCTGTGCATTCTTAATACAAACTAGAATCTTAGACAAGGGAGGTGGAATTTCCGGTGTACAGTACGGGAAGTTTGAGGATTTTATGCAAAAAAGAAACACTCTTTTCATGGTAAAAGGGAATGTTATATGCATAATGTAATTTGGCTTTCTATTCTACTTCCCGGTGTGGGTACTGGTTGGAAAGATTGGAGCAATTTGACTCAGGATCGTGGGTGGCAATGGGGTGATAGACTGGCGATTTGTCACGGTAGATGGCGCATCGTGACAGGTGCTGATGTCAAACACTCCCACTTGCCAAATGCAGTCAGTGTGACTGACGCAGTCACATTAATCACAGGACCAGCGAAGGACAACTCTATTTTCCGGTGCATTCAAAAGCAGTGATCGATCCAAATTAACCCTTAATACGACAATACTTTAAGATTTCCTCTTGGATTTTAAATTCTAATGACATGAATCTAACAATGCACTGTAAGAAAATTTTGACTTAATACAATAACCGTAGTGTGGGATAAGGGCAGGAAAATCATCATGATGATGATGACAATAATCCTACATAGCATTCGTTGTTGTATATTCTTTCTAGAAAATTGGTATAATCACCCTGTAGTGAAGGTATTCCTTAAGGTTCAAAGTTACTTTAGACTAAGTGGAAATATATTTCCCTTTGTTGTATTAAGGGTTAACAATCCGCCATATTTAAGCGACTTCAAAAAATTGAGGTTTCTATGTTTGTTCGCGAATAAGTTCGTGGTTTATGAACCGATTTTGATGATACGTTTTTCATTTTTGATAGAAGTAGATGGAGAGATGGTCCTATAATAAGGAGATCAGACATTAATGATGGCTGACCGAATAAATCTAGGGGAATTTAAAAAAAATCGCTGGGCCTAGTAGTATGTCCTAGTTGAAGTCGGTTCTTTTTGATAAATTTGTCTATGTAAAATAAAATATTTTATTTAGTGCAACACGCCCAACAAGTCCAGCTACAGTTTTATTGTATGCTAGCTTGTAGCAAGTAAACGAAACAGTCTAAAACGGTCTTTAATCCAGATTAAGATATGTAGCTACCACCATTCATGCATGGACGGAGAGACAGTGATCTCTTGATTTAAAAAAGAAAGATGCCATAATGCTTTGTTCGCTCTTCGACTGTTGTCATGAAGAAAGGACCGTAACGTCACATTATTTTCATGGGAATATGTGCTTAATTGCTGTTTGTTAGTTATTTAATGTATTTGTAGACATGTTAAAGATTTATGGATTTCTATTATTATTATTTTGCTTGCCAAGAGTGGCGATTATTGTCATTTCCCCCCAAATGATTACGGAAATCATAAAGGGAGGTGGGAAGCCCTCGTCCAGCAGTGGAAGTCATGTGGCTGATGATGATGATGAAAAATTAAATGAACTACAAAAAAAGCGTTCAGCGTAGCGTACAAAAAAGTCTGCAAACAAAAATACCGTCCTGTGCTCTTATACAGTAATAATATCGAGATATTCTTTAAAATTATTCCTGATGTGTCATCGGTGTCATAAATTATATAAATGATGTTTAATTTATCGAACCAATTAGCGGAATCTTTCGCTCCCGCAGGCAATTTGACAGTCCACCTGGTTTTGCATTCACTTATATTTTTTATGAATAAACTTTGTTAGGCAATAATTAAAAAATTACACTGGCGACTTTTGTGTGTGGTCTCTTATACGCTTTAGTTTTCTGTTCTTTTCTTCACTATCGTTAAAAACAATTGCACTCATTAGAAAAGGCACACACATAAAAAAGTCAAATTAATTACTTATGATCGTGTTTCATTTTTCTTAATTGAAGGTATGTTTTCAGAATTAGTAATTCTTATAACTATACTTTATGATAAAATAGGAGGCATCCCGCAGCTTGATTCGCGGAGCACTCAGTTTTCTGTGGTAGGATTTGACTTTGAAACTTCGTTTAAATTCGGAGAAGCATGTACTTGAATTTATAAAAAATAAGTATAGTAATACATTTTCTCTTCAAGTAGGCGTATTCGTGTATTCAAGTTTTTAAATTATTTCATTATTCAGAGTATCCGAGTACGTCTCGAAACTTTAAAATGAAGGTGTGAAACATTTACCAAGCAAACAATATATCGACTTAAATGCAATGCAGATGGCACTTATAAAATAGGAACTATAATTTGTATGTATTGTGTTAACATAATAAAATAATAAATAAATATGGCAAAAAAAATTTCGTTCATCTGTGGACGAATGGCTTATGATGATGATAAGGTATAAAGAAATGTAGAGCTGGTAAAAGGGTTTATTAAACTCCTAAAATACCTTCTTTTTATTATTAACAGATTATATATAGCCTAAGCCAAAGAATACCCACACATTTTTTACAACTTTTTGGAAACACACAGTTACCTATTTTTACCTCCTAGAGCAGCAAACAGCACGGGACTAAGTCAGATGTGAATATGACATAAACATATATCAATCAGAAACGCAAATATATCGCCTCCGCCAATGGAATGGCAGCACAGCAGGATGCTTCTACTGTGTAGATATTGTTGGGAATAAATCATCTATGAAATATTGTATGGTAGCTCATTACACGAAGTAAGTATTTGTCTGTATTTGTCCGGATATCATACGTCATATTTTAGTTGAATCAGATAGAAAAGTTATTAGAAATTTGGTTTTCACCGCGACGTAGTTTCCATTGACACTGCATCGTAATAATATATTCATAGGATAGGATTGAATTTAGTAATGAAACCTGTAAGAAAAAGCGTACATATAAATTTTAATGTGTAGTATTATGATACGGTATTTTTTTTATTACAAAAAAACTATTATTTCTTTTTGATAAGAAGAAAACATACCGCTTTTGTAACATCCGCTAAACGTACAACAATAGATTTTAACACTATGACATTACACCTCTATAAACCAACCTTCTAGACCTTCGTGTCATAAGAACTATCAAAACAAAAAAGTTACATAATCTGTAGCGGTAATTAATAATAAAATATCCTAAACGAATGAACTACGTAGTTCATTATGTTTCAATAGAGAAATTATGGATTTACAAATCCATTTCACGCCCCATTTCAAAACTGACAGACAAGTGTTAACACTCCATTTGCAATCGATAAAATGAACAGCCAAAGGCCAAAAAACAAGACACATTAATCATACGCGGACGTTGTAAACAATAAATCGACGAACCCCCACCCAGTGCGTTGTGGTCGCAGGTAGCTGGAGGTAGCCACTAAGCGTTTCCGAAATGGGGTACATAGCAGGCCGTAGCTATTATACAATAGGACACGATCCCACAGGCGGGGGGCGGGCGGCCGCCCCAACCCCTCGGAGTCGCGGCCTATCGCCGCGCAAACGTTTTATAATGGGGCGGGATGGCGCAATGCTGGGGAAAAAAAACCTTTCAAGATGCTACCGACTAGATAAGAATGTGCTATGGTGGCCATTGTGCCTATTGCGTAAAGTTTTTACGTATGAATTCATTCGTACTAAGCATCCATTTTACATTTCCCTTTCGTGTTATTTTTTATGTCACGTCAATTGTACATTCGGTTCGATTTAGGTATTAAAAATTATATGTTCGAATTAGTCAATACCATCTGTTAATTGTGTAAAGTTAAACTTCCGTTTCCGAGTCAATAATAAAAGCTTGTTTGATTAATGGGCAGGTAGGTAATTCGAAACTATATCAATAAGCTCATTCATAAAATATACAAGGCAGTTATACGTTGGCGTAAATTAGTGTTTCACCTTTTGTTATTAATGTAACGCCTTAAAGTGATAAACACAGGTATACTTCTTAGTAAATACATGGAAAAGAACCACCAAGCGGTCACCCAACCAATTTTGCTTAACCCTTAAATGCATTACTGTTGCCTTAAGTTACCATAGTAATAGAAAATCGACCATCTGATCGATGTCCCTCCTTTGTTCATCGGTGTTATCCTAACGAAAGATGGCGTGACAAGTACCCGAACCCCGAGATAATGTATGAAAAGTTATATGAGGTGAAAGAGATATGTATGTCAGGATCGTGCGTAATGGAGTCTGTAGTAATCTTTTGTCTGTCCCTAAGCGCGTGGGAGACAGGCATGGAATGTATGTAAGTACCGTAGTCTATGTAAGAAGCAAAGGAATTTTTCCATTTATTTCGTTCGGTATTAATTTGTTAAAATGTTCGCTTAGTTCAAGGAAAGGTCGTCCTTGTCTTGTTTATAATAATATTATGAAATAGAAATACCCCGGTCTATGGTGGGTCCTATTAGCTGCGGTTCCCAACAAATTGCTGCGGTTGAACTCGGGCCCCAATCGTGACTTCGTTTTACTGTGACTGAGTTCTGAATCATACAACGGATATAACAATATTTTGTACGAGTACACTATTTGTGTGCGCCACTGGTGCACACCATATAGGCAAAAAGACACGGCCAACCTTAGTATTTTGGCTAACCGACCTAATAATAGAGTTATTGCTAGATCTTTTTTTGTTGTACTCACGACATAGGCTAACGAAGGCCCTGTGTTTTGTGGGTGAATAGCTATCTACTCACCTACAAAACTCGGCCTACCTATGTAGGCACCTATATTTCGCAAAGACAAGATACAATCCTTGGGGATTACTGCCTACCTTGTCGTAAAAACCAATGCACGCCACTGGTCTGCAAGTTAAATTAGGTACATACTTACACGCGGCGTACGGGGATCGCAAACTGTTACCTACCGAAGTTAAGAAAACCGCGTTAAAATAGTTTGAAAGGCCTAAGCATACACAGAGACAGACACTAGGCGACTTTGTTTTACACTATGTATTGATAATTCCCTTTTGATAATATTTGTTACAGCAATTGACACACAAAAGATATCAATGCTCTTTTGATAACACCTATAACATTAATATTAAGTAAGTCTAGGTCCTAGGTTGTTTCTGTTACCAGGCAAAGGGAATATAGAGTATAGATCCCAATTTATTTGGAACTTTAGCCTGTTGAAATACAGTCTAAAACCAGTGAATTAAAAAAAGACTTGGTTCAGATAATTATTATCATCAGGTTTCAAGTAACAAAAGATATATATAGGTATATTAAAACATTACATAAAATATTAGGCAAAACATCATAAAATCTCCTACACATAAATAACATTATTATGCAAATCATGGTACTTTCATTCATTATTTCATCTCCGCACATAGAGTTCTGCGTTCTTAAAAAGAATCCCAACTGTCCCTATTTTAATGGCTACAATAGTTTTGGGCACCTATGATTTTATTTTACAATGGCATGAAATCTCTAGCACTCTACTACAGTGCTTGCTCTACGCCATTTATTGTCACAAGTAAATATCTAGGTGTGAAGTAGTTGCATGACTATAGAAATGGTTAATTTGTTACATAAATGTGTTTGATCTCTGATAGTGTGGAATATTGTCGTCTTGTGTATTTATCTCATTTACCTATCTTTTACTAACCCCGCTCTACATTTTGTTCTGCATACTTTAAAACAACCTGTAGTTTTTAGGTACTTTATGTATGAGTATGTATTTAAAAAAGGTACATACGTATATTTCGTTGTCTGAATTCCATAACACAAGTGTTTTAGCTACTGAACATGGGATGAAGGCAATGTGTCTGGTGTTGTAAAATATTTGTTATAATTATTTATCTCGTTTACCTATCTTCTACTAACCCCGCTCTACATTTTGTTCTGCATATTTTAAAACAATCTGTAGTTTTTAAGTGGCTACTTTAGTTCTTCGTGGGAGTAGATCAACTTTATAGTACATCATCATCATCATCATCATCAGCCCACATTCGTAAGTCCTCTCCAATTGCACGACCCTGTGATTTGTTTACGGATTTTCTCATCCAACTTCAGCCATGTTGCGCAAATCATCAGTCCACCTTGCCTGAGGGCGTCCTACACTCCGTTTGCCGAGACGCAATCTCCACTCGAGAACTCGTTTACTTTGTAGTTACATTAGTATATTTGTATATCTTAGACTAGTGTAGGTCCAGCGGGAAGCTCTATCTTCCTTGTCACATGAAAATTGACATTCATAGTTTAATCTACACACGAATGTTATCTAGGATATTCGGAACATTTGTTGTATTTTGCTTTCCGATATTAATAATTGTTATACCACTCTGAAACATTTTTTTAAACAAAACAATAGATGTGAATCACTAAAAATGCTAACTTAATTCAGAATAGTCCCTTTGTTTACCAAAGACGATAAGCAGCAATCACTGCCTTTAAAATAAAAGAGCAGATTAAATAAATTCCATATAAAAACGATCTAAAAATATATATATATATATATTCGGAAAAGTATGCTTAATTGACACTTATTGATTGAAACTTAAGAAAAAATCTTCATTTCATTAATTAACAAGTTTGCTCAAAAAATAACACTTGCAGAGACAAAAAAAAATCTAAACAGAGATTAACATAATTACAATAAATATTACGTATTAAACTGTGTAAATGTGGCACAAAATTATCGTGCACTTCAGGTGAAAAAAAAAAAGATGATAAATTGCCTACATGTTACAACTGCATACTTAATCAATAAAAATCATATAGCAACATGATTAAACTATTGAAACTCATCCTATTGCTATTCAATAATGAAATGAAGCGTTACAAGTGAATATTAATTTACCTATTATTGTAAATTACATACCTCCTACACTTATTTTTGCTGTAAATTGCTCATATCGATCAAGCGTAATGTATTTATTACGAACGGGCGTGTTTGTTCTTGGCCCGTTCAAATAACTTTTGGTTACTCATCATCAGTCACCACATGACGTCCACTGCTTGGACGAGCGCCTCCCTCAAAGATTGCCATGATCATTTGGGGGGAAATGCCAATAATCGCCACGCTTGGCAGGCGCGTTGGCGATCGCAGTGGTGTTATGGTTTAACTCAGAGACAGCGCTGCTGCCCGTCCTCTGGAGAGTTGACTCGGTCGCTTCGTACAGACACCCACGACGGGAAAACGTTGGTTGGGGTTTGGTAACTATGCTAAGTATACTTATGTTGTAAATATATGTGTAAATGTTCCTTTCTAATAACTACCGTGACTGAATGATATATATTTAATGCAATGCGCAAAGACATTGTACTTAAAAAAATGTCACGAGAATGTTCGTAGTAACATTTTTTTTTAAATAAAAACCTAAGCACAACGTGTGAAGTTCATCGGAAATTACAGTTAAAGATAAATTAGTTTCACTAAGTGCAATACATAATGATAATCGAATATGTTATTGATAAGGGTATCCATGTGTCAACACAGAATTGTATTAATAATTATTATAAACGCGAGAGTTTGGATAGTTGTTCGAATCGGATCGGAGTTTGTATCCTTTAGGGTTTGCTTCTTGCTAAAATCAATAAACTGATCTTTCCATCTAATAAAATAGAATTGTATTATATTATTTATTGCTTACTGTACGTTATATACATAAAATTAGCAATGGTACAGTTCCAACAGGCGACCTCATCGCGAGTAGCGGCTTCTTACAGTTAATAAGGCTGTCTGTTCTCCAAAATTTCCAGCGAAATACGCAGTTAAACGCAATGGGGAAGAACATAGTTAACCGTCACACGATCTTCACAGCATGTGCGAGAAAATTACATTGCAAAGGCTCTTAATTACAGAATTTACTTAAAGCGCCTTTGTACTCAGAGCTATTAAAGAAGTGAAGCGCAGTGCCAGATACTGTACGATACAATATCTATGGCTAAAATTGCCAACATCGTTATTTAAATACCCCGTGACGTTCTCTGTGATCTCGAGATGCGTTATTGAGATTATATTTGCAGATATTGTGATAAAAATATTAATATTATATATTGTACCAGTGCAGTGTGTGATGTATGAATGTAGATGAAGCGAAAGGGGCATGTCAGGACCGTGACAAATGGCGATCTGTAGTCTCTACCTACCCCTATAGGAGACAAGCGTGAAGTGTATGCATGTTTTGTACCAGTAGGAAATTCTGTTGACAAGTACTAACAATTGATTTATATAGATCTGTATCTATCTATCTATCTATATTCTGAAACAATAATCAGTACTCGAGTGTCGCTTGAGGATGGTTTGTCTCCTTTAAACAAACACAAGTATTACCGGGGCAAAATTGAGCAGGAGATCTGTATACTTGAGGGAGTTTGATATGAGTGAGTTTCAGAATACGGGCTTATATAATTGTTATTATCAGTTACTAGTTGCCAGATCACATACGCCGCTCCCGATGTTAATTATAAAACAATTCAAACAATATTTCTCGCACAATACAAAATACAACATTTTAGTCACTGTAAACGAATTCGTCTATGTATTTCGATTAATAATATCATATAATTTAATTTTATTTAACAAGTCGTCAATAAATAATATTCTGGATTTTACCACCGAATTAAATATCAATAAATCCATGAATGAATACCGTGTTTGTTAAGTATTATAGCAAAACTACCTAATCCAATCCACTACTAAGTTAGGGTAAGCAAAATAGCAACGTATTCTAGAGAATATTCATCTGATTAAAATTAAAAATGCAATAAAAAGAAAGGTCTTTAGAAACAAATTTAAACATTCCGTTGTTTTAAAGCCGTTCTGAATTTATTTATTTTTTTAAATCGTAATATTTTTTATCATTTTTTAAAGAAACGCGCACTGACATTTTATGAATAGTTTAAACCGGGTGTTACGGCGCGAAATTAACCAAAGACAAGCATTCAGCTTACCTTCGTTATTTGCCCGATAGTTTTTATTCCTTTAAAGATGCAATTGCATAATTTAGGTCTAAAATTAGTCTAAAGCGATCTCAATCGAATGCCTCTTTTTATTACTATTTATTCTATTATGCTATTCTTGTACGTTCGAATGTCATGCTAAGTAGGTGTGCAGAAAACTTCAATATCTCTACCTACCTATCTGGTGCGTAAGCCTTTTGTTCCCATTCATTCGTAGAATTAGTATAACTAGTAGAAGAAAATTATGTCCCATTACTCACATTCATTTTTCTCTTCAATTTATGTAACTAATGGTACTTTTATGGTTACAGTAATTACTCATCTGTAATAATATTACAAAAACAATATTTGCATTTTTTTAATGTTTCTTACGATACAAGCAACTCAAAATCTACGCATACTTAACAGATAGATTTCAACATGATTTATTTTCACCATTAAAATTATACATTATCCCTGAGGCTTTAATTTATCAGTATATTCCCACGGGAACGAAATAAAACGTAAGTTACAGTTAGCCAAATATAGCAGGCACTGTTAGTCAAATATTAAAAAAAAGAAATCAGGTATACAGTTCAATATTATTACATACATTAAAAAGTAAGCACAAACTAGAAGTTTAAATAAATGTACGATTTAAATACCTACCTAACTGAAAATTAGGTTAGTTACCCAGTTAATATCGTATTGAGAAGAAAAAATCGGGTAGATAAGTAGATAGGAACCTACCTACTCTATCCCGTGTGCAGTATTTGTTTACAATTTAGTCACAACAACCAAGATTAATGATCTCATAGCGAAGAACCATGCGTAATAAATGAAACCATTATTAAACTGTGTTTAGTTAATAATTTATATTAATTGGACACAGAAAGGACTCAATCCACAAAAAAATACTTCGGAAATATTGAGGTTTAAAGTTGGATGCGCTATTGACCCGCCATAAATGTGGATTGAGTCAGGGTACATGAAAATAGGTTGTAGTGAACTTTTTTGTGTAAATGTTTTTTTTTTATATGATGGATATGTCTTAACTGAGCACCCTGGTATAACTAACTCAATTTCGGGCAAAGTGTGGATTGAGTCCTTTCTGTGTAACTACGTCCAATTAACTTGTATTAGTAAGTAGGTCTAGACAGATACCGGCTTAATACGTGTCTCTAGCATAAACTAAAATTTACAATTACTTATCTAAATCTCAATCGAATACTTCGAATCGTCGATTGAATGAATAATCGAATATCTTTACGGGACAAAATATGCCGATACCTATTGATTGATTGTATTATGGCAAACCGTGGCTTTGCTATGATAACAACGTAGTTAATTACCTACTAAGGAAGCGATGTGGGATTATTAAAGTGATTTTTGGTGGATTTATACTTGCTAGTTTATAATTATGTTAGGTACACCTATCAATACGTAAAGAAATTATTTTCAGATAAATTGGTCAAGATCAGATACAAAATAGGTACCTACGTTGTGAATAGATATCTATAAACCTAGCAATACTTATAGCGCTCATCATTTGCCTTGGTTACCGACCTCACGATAACATTGTAAAGCTGATAAAACCTGCGGATGCGAATTAAATGTCGGAGTGGCCGCAATACACTAAACAACGCGTCTAGCTCGCTGATGCAGTGCGCGGAGACTATGCGCGCGCGCACAACCGTCGTGCACGACCCGCAAATAGCTGACCCGGCAACACGACAGAATAATATGAATTCAAATCAACCAACCAGAGATTGATCGTAATCAAAACGAACGAAAATGCATCCAGTTTAACCGCACAATAGCTACCTACTTTGAGTCACACACATCGGCAGTAGGTCACCGCACTTGCACTTGAAATTGCAACAATGTAAATGTAAACAAACTCACCTGGCTGCGGTTGCGGCATGATCGGGGGCATGACCGGCACCGGCGCCGAGCCCGAGGAGGACGGCGGCACGGCGTACGGGGACACGCCGGGCGAGTTGGGCACCGAGTCGCCGCTGGTGGAGCCCACGGAGCGGGGCGGCGGCGGCGGCGCGGCGGGGCTGCGGGGCGCCTTCACCACCGGCGGCTCAGGCCGCTCCAGCTCCAGTCCCGACTGCTGCAGCGCCAGCCCGGCGCGCATCCGCGCCTCGTCCTGCGCCTGGGCCCGCCGCAGCGCTGTCTGCTGGGCCATCACGCGCTGTCGGTCCGCCGTCAGTCGGCATTTCTCGCACATGCAGTTTCTGAACTTGCAGTAGCGCTTGTGTCCTTTGAGTTCTATCTTGAGCCTGTGGTTGCGGCAACGGGCGCAGTTAGGTGGTGCCCGGGGGACGGCGGAGCTGGAGCTGGAGGCGCCGGGGTCAGAGCGCTCCTCGCAGTCGTCGGGGACCCGGCGCCGCCACCCCACACCGACAGAGACCATGCTCATTTACCGCGTTCGCGAAGTCCGCGTGCAGCAAGCAGCGAGCCGACGCACGTTCGAGCGCACGGTTTCGACACGACTGCACGCCTCACCGCGCCGGCCGCCGCCGCCGCGCGCCCCCTACCTCAGTTCCTTCCTCCCCGCTGCACTTTTATTAACGTGCGCATATGCATTGCATTCATGCTGCATTTAATAAATTCAAATAGGTGTATCTAATAATATTGTAGCTTCTGTAATGAACGCAACGTATAATTTATCATCGTACCAATATACTAGATGTTTGGTTTTAAAATGCCTGCTGACTACTCCGAAAGATAAAGAGCGCGGGAAATACTTTCATCAAAGTAACAAGTAATTAATCATTATGGAACTGTACTGAAGAGAAAAATGGGCTTATGATAGAGTGAGTTGGTCTGTAATGTTAACGATTACCTACTTGCGCCGTCTGATAATAAATTATGGGGAGATACCAACACTTCCATAATGATAGTGAGATACTTAACAACAGTGGAATGATATAGAGATTTCATTGTTGCAACGAATTTTAGCACAATTTTGTATGTTTAACCTTGATATCTTATCATACAAAGTAAATGCATTGATAATTGTTAAACGTAGGTATCTAAGTAGATATAGGCAAGGAGAACGTTTGCCAGAAAACTCGTCAAAGACAGTCAAATTATGGAGACATAGGTCATGGTACTTACTGTTTATTTATTTTTATTTTGGTATCATAAAGTAAAGTAAGTTATAAATACGTCTTTAAAATTGAAAACTGACGACCAATGTTTTGTATTCATATCCATGTTTGTTAATTTGTGATTCGTGTATCTTATTATCTAGACTCCCGACTGTGTAGGTTGCTACTTTCGTTCTGATGTTTAAAGAAGTGGAACATCAAATAATCAAGCGGTCAATGATAGCAACTAAAAAATTTAAGTATGAAATTGTATTGAAGTCTACTAGTGGAATTAAAATAATATTGAGTAGTACAATGCGTTTAGGATGTTTTACTTCGTTAATACTCTGCTACTACTTACTATCATTATAACCATCATCAGCCACAAAACGTCCACTGCTAGACGAGGGCCTCCCTAATGATTTCCGTTCTTGACTATATTACCAAGTAATAGTATCGAATTAGTATTAATTTCGTAAGTTGTCACTGTACTCAACAGAATTGACAGCGAACAGTGCAGTATTGAAATTGGCTCGAAAACCTATTAATTTTACACTTCCCGCCTATGGAAGTGATAACAACAAAACTTCGGATAGTATTTAAACGTGCATCAAAAAAGTCTAACCTAACCTAACCAAAATACTGACTTAGCAACAAAATTACTGATTTGGTCTTCTAATTGCCATTCTGATGATAACTTTGGCTTTTTAGGTGTGCAAGTTAGTAATTTTCATGTACAGTTTATTATTTTCCCAATACTACTATTGGCTTAATTTTAGTGTCCAGGATGACGATTTTTTTTCATGTAGTACGTTCTTGTAACAATAGTTGACATTTATGTCATAAAATATGAATGGTATCTGTCAAAAAAAACAGCCAACGAGGGTAAAGGGAAAACAGCATGGTGAGGCACGAGGAAGATTTGCATGCCTCGATAGATACTTGAGGCATTTATTCAAATAGCTTTTCATGCTAGCCCCAGTGGCAGTGACAAAGACGCTCCTTTTACGGTTCCTTTTAATAAGAACAATTAACCAGAAAATGTACTGTTTCACTTTATGTTCAATGAATTTTCAAAGATAGTGAGGAACGAAAGAGACGCAACTATATTCTTCTATGATTGTTCGTGTTCAAACTCGCTTCTTTATGATAAGCTTTTGTGAACCACACACATCAACTCAACTCTGCCCGTACAGTACAAAACACTGCACACATAAGTAACTTATCATGCATTTTATTGCACCGGCCGCACACTAATAAAGTCCTATTGTAATCAAAAAGAAGTTCGAAAATTGGTAGGGTTCGATGTAGATACGGTTGCCCAAGAAAGTGGTGGACAGCTGTTTTGATGACACATCTTGTGTGACTTAACAAGGTACAGTAGTCCTATTGTTACAATTAAAAAAAATACCTTAATTTCTAATGACATTCCGATTCTCAAACTTAAGCTGATAGATATGATTCTTGGCCGACTGTACACAGTACGGGCCTGTGAAAATTGATTGGTGTCGGCGTTTGACAGCACTGAAGACTTGAGAATACCAAAGTCTTTCTCTACAACTCAATACACGCACCGTAGACGCACGCCATCTACATTTCTTTAGCGGCACAATTTCAAATTGATGTTGCTTAGAAGGTTCCAGCTTGCGTGCGACGACGTCGTAGTTCATAGCGTGTATCACACTCTGTTTACTGTATTTTATAAGAACAACAATTGCATGTAGAATGTTCCGTAATAGTTGCACAGTTCACTTTGTATTGGTTGCTTGTAGCTGCACTAGACCGCCTATGTAAAACAGGTGGGCAAGTTTAGTTGGTGGCCAGTCGAATTACAAGCTCTCTACGTCAACGTTTTGCATGTACTTAACGAAATAAAGTAAGTAAGTACCTAGTAAGTGAGTGGTACACGTTTGCGCGTCAAATAAGAACCTATACTTACAGAAGAACAGGATCCTAATTGAATCATTCCTGGTCGTGAGTTGGAAACGTTGAAGCTAGAGTCTCCCAGTAAATCAGTGTAGAGCTCCAGTTAATGTGGTTTTTTTTTTGCAAAATAATTATTTCACGGGTGTGAAATGGGGATAGGTATATTCATATATTGTTTACTATCTGACCCGCGGGTTAAACCACGGTTAACGCCGCGAAGTTGGATAAACCAATCGAGACCACGCACGACGCATGCAACTGCGTCGAAACGTCGAGTAAAATAACAAAGGTAAGCTCGAGCTTGTCTTTGATTATATTCGCGCCTATATACCCGGTGTATTACAAATAAAAATACATCAAAAGTGTATAGGTATATTGAGCTATCCTTCGTGCAAATATGCGCTATTGAAAGCGTCATGTTGTCACTTCTACAAGCAATTATTTGTAATCCATTAGACAGATATCGTGGTACGTATATCCTACTCATTTTAATGATCATAATTCCTTCAGTAGTTAGCACTGACATATTGAAAAGATAAAAAAACAACAAAAAGAAAAGTTGGCGTAGTGGTCAGCATGTCTGCCTCTATTCCATAAGTTCGTGGATTCGATTCCCAATGCTGACAGGTATTTAGGTGAGCTTTTAAGTACTTGTTGGACGTCTCTGGGTGTTTATATTTAAAAGAAAAAAAATGTATTAAAGTAAGTATAATAATCTTTCCAGAATTCCATAATACAAGTGCTTTAGCTACTTAACATGGGATGAAGGCAATGTGTGTGTTGTTGTAAAATATTTATTTATTTATTTTATACACAGTTCTATTGAATCGTGTGAGCCCTTTTTCAGGTTCGTTTTGATGTCTCAGGGTTAAGGGATTGTTTACTCTTACAATAATTTCCATATAACATTGCTCACAGTTGTATGTTGTAGTGACAACATGACGTTTTAATCAGGCCATTTTTGTACACATTGGGAAATTTTCAAACTCCAAAAATGTCTTATCTAGAAGTCGCTAGTAGATGTCCAGAGCTGAGGTCCAGAGTGACTTCTGTCAGTTATATTTTAGTGCGTTTTTTTTTAATCACTATTAACAAGCGTTTGACCACCATCCTGCCTATTTGGGTAAGTTATTTAAACTTCAGATACCTTTGTCACATGTAAACCAATAATAAAAAAAATTGTCACCTTCAATACTAAATGCTTGAAATTATTAATTTTGTTGACATTTACATACACTTCACGCCTGTCTCCCAGAGGGGTAGGCAGAGACTACAGACTCCATTTGTCCCACCTAATACAGCTAGCGCCATTTGTCATACTCGTAACTAAGAGAAACAAGAGGCCTGAAAATTCCTTATTGCCTCCAAAGGGCCATATTAGTGTACGAAGCGAACGCGATAAAGCGTGAAAAGCATTTGTGACTTTTTCGATAATCCGTTATAATCCTCTCATCGTGTTTTATCTTAATTTTATTGATCTCCGTAGAGGCTGTACAACAGTTATGTCTTCAAAGTGTTTCCAATGTCGTTCGCCACGGAACTGACTAAGGAAAAGTAACTTGGGACTGTTCCAGAAACACCTGTTTCTAAATATTTACATACCAAACTCTCGATTGGGAGAAAAGTAGACAAAGGAGGAGTTTGTTCAAGATCTTTTAAAATCCTTTATCTTTGCTTTTTTGACACGTATATTTTGTACTATTACATATTATGATTTCATATCAGTTTAGCGTTTGGTTTGGAAAACAGGTAAAAAAAATCGTTTGTGATCCTTTTCCTGCTTTTAGCCGTCAATAGGCTCATTGGAGTTAAGCGGCCACTCAGTTCGAGAATAAAAATATCTTCTTTGAACACATTCATCATTTAATCAAAGACTTCGGTTTGAAAAGTGGAAGTAATTACGAAGAATAAATTCATAGAGTTTGACAATTTGTCTACTAAGCTAACGCAGACATTTTCAAAAATCCGGAAGTGTTTCGTTATTTTTCGCACATTTCATTCTATCCTAAAATCGAATGTAATTTGTAACACTGTTCTCACAGACTTCTTCGCCGACCTAGATACATGCAATGCAAGCCCTGCCTACTGCCTAGGTCATCATCAACCCATATTCGTCTACTGCTGATCATAGGCCTCTACAATTGTACGCCACTGTGCTTTGTTTTCGGCATCTAGCATCCAGCTTGAGCCTAGATAATAAAAGAATTAATTTATGAAATTAAAGAGTACAACGGTTCCTACATGTAATTTTAAGTGAATAGTGGACAATATACGTATAGAGAGCGTCTGTGGTCCAAGAGAGCGTCTGTGGTCCATAGAGAGCGTCTGTGGTCCATAGAGAGCGTCTGTGGTCCAGTTGGTCGGACACTTGACTTGTAACCGGGAGGTCCCGGGTTCGATTCCGGCTACTGGACGTGTACCAATGGGACTCTTTTTCAGAGCCTATGTACGCAACGCAACGCTCGTACGGTGAAGGACAACATCGTGATGAAACCCGCACACCCAAGGTGTGTGAACCCTATAACGGCGATGGGCTCACCCCCTGTCACGTTGGGTTAAATACGCTTGGTGAACCGTGGGTACTTTAGCTTTAGCAAGTGCCTCTGCCTACCCCTCTTTGGGATTAAAGGCGTGAAGTGTATTTTTTTTTTTTTATTTATTTTATACGTATATATAGGACACAAAAAGAAGTCTTTTTGAAAATAAAATACAGTCCGATAAAGATCTTTTAGCGCGTGAATACTGCATATTAAAATTGATTACTTGCCACACCTGTACATATCGCCCTTTCTTGGTCTGGTTTAAGTGCAATGTTTATAATATTATGGAGGCAACATTATCCATCAAAACAAGAATCGATTGTCTGAACTTGATTGCCAAACTTTTCGTGGCGAAATCACGCGTCAAAATATTCTTGCATATATTTTTAGTCAGAATATCTTATGGACGGTGGACGATCAATGACTGTACTGAATTATGAAATATCAATTAATTCGGATAAAGGACATACCTATGTTAGGTTTGAGTCTCCCACGGGGTGTTACTACAGCGCTTCCGCCTGTTTGCTCCATATGGAAGAAACAGAGTACCAGGTAAATCATATCTCCAGATAATGGCCCATATGTACGCTAAGAGGCAGTCAGGACTTGAGTGATGGTGGGTTTGTTACGTGAATGTGTTCAAGCCGGTCGAAGACCGCTAATTCGGCTTACAACACAGTATCGGCAGCCGGGACCCACTACATAATCCAATTTTCCACCCAATGGGGTTCGCCGTCTATTTACATCATTAAGTGTGTCTAGGCCATAATTCTGTAAATATAACAGATTTCAGAAAACTTTCAACTAATATCGAAAGTGCTATACCCAAAAACTAAAATTACATTACGAAATATGAACTCCAAACCAAAATACATGTTTCTTTATGAAGATTTATAAAGGATAATGTCTACGCTGAAAGAATGCACATCTAAAAAATCGCGTAGGTACGTCGTGCCATTGCTTTAATTAGCCCCAAATGTTAATAAGAGTTCATTTAGAAACAGTTAATAAAATGTCTAATAAATGAGAAAATCAGAGTGTATGTCAAAATTAATGATAGGCTTTGTTTAGTTCATCTTAACACGTACCGTTCTATGAATAATGTTACAACAGTGCTATAGTGCCGTTACATTAGTTTTATTAATATTAAGTATTAATCTGTTTTTATTTACACAAAATGTCATATGGCTGATGATCATGAAATGCGACGAATATTTTTTTTATTACACGCGCACTGCGAATTGTTTAAACCGGGTAAAGTTTAAGCCGTGACCAGCTCGTGACTACGGCACATGTAACTGTGTCGAGCAAACGTCGGATGTAAGCTGAATGCTTGTCTTTGTTTAATTTCGCGCCGTAATACCCGGTTTAAACTATCAATGAAATACGAGCTACTGAACGTCTTAACTTATTTTTCATAAAAAAATAAAAATACACTTCACGCCTATAATCCCAAAGAGGGGTAAAGCAAGTACCCACGATTCACCGAGCGTATTTAACCCAACGTGACAGGGGGTGAGCCCATCGCCGTTATATGGTTCACACACCTTGTGGCGTGCGGGTTTCATCACGATGTTGTCCTTCACCGTACGAGCGTTGCGTTGCGTACATAGGCTCTGAAAAAGAGTCCCATTGTAACACGTCCAGTAGCCGGACTCGAACCCGCGACCTCCCG
>SJJU01003543.1:0-35064 GCA_012932125.1 Conopomorpha cramerella
GCTGGTTGATGCTGCAGACATGGACCTGAAGAGATGCTTGTCTGCAGCTTCTACTAGGTACCTTAAACATTGCAATGTCAGAAAATGACTTCTAAGTTGTAACTAAACCTATATTATAAGAACCTTACTGTACACTTAGAACGCAATAAACATTTTGTATTTGTATATTTCAGCTCAGTTTTTGACCATTACTAGTCATAGTTACTCATAGAACGAATTTCAACTGTTTGCCACTTCACGTGCAGAACGATGCATCGACGAGAGTAATAGCAGAATTGGCCCCCAGGAAGTAAGCTCTTAAAAACTTTCAACTGAATACCTAATTGAATTTCAACTAGTGCAGGAGAAAATGCAGTGTTTCATAAAGTTACAATGTTTTAATGCAATGAGTTTAAATCAAATTATTTTACGTAGATTCTAGTGCCGTCGTAAAAGTGGACAGATGTGGATAAAACAGCACTAAACTTAGGACTAATCTTATTTAATAAATCGTAAAAAATTGTAATTATAATTATAAGCAATTATAATTACAAAATTTTAAAATAAGATTTGTCCTAAAGTTTAGTGATAAATAATTATTTATCAAAAAAAAGGCTCAATGTACAAATGAGTATCATTATCATCAGCCACATGACGTCCACTGCTGAACAAAGGCCTCCCCCAATGATTTCCATGACCATTTCGGGGGGAAAAGCGAATAGTCTCATAAAAGGAAGTTTTAAACATCGCCAGCCTACTAAAACTTTTTGTTGTAAAAGCTCAAGTAGTGCCGAAGTTCTAGAGTAATAATGTTTTGCGACAATCAGTAAATTGGGTCATTTGGACTTTCATACAAAAAAAATGTGAGACCATATTGTAATTTTTTTTGTTTGTTCGTTATAATAGTGTATTGGAAAGTAGCATACTCTTGTGAACTAAGACAGCTGTTTCTTTTCCTTACATTTGATTCTTTATAATTAAATGTCCTTTTCTATCATTCAAATTGTACATTACACTGAGAGTAAGTTGCACATTGGAGAGGCCTATGTCCAGCAGTGGACAAATACGGACTGATGATGATGATGAAGTTGCACATTGTATATCTGTACTAGTATTATAAAGAGGATTTTTTTAATGTATTATTGTTGCGAATAAACTAAAAACATCCGGACGGATTGCGATAATTCTTTCACCATTGAAATGAAATGAAATGGTTTATTTCTTCATCGTTAAGAGCTATTACATACAGATGTACAGTCTGATGAAAGTATTTTATGATTTTAAAAACAAAAATAAACACCCCTTTATACTACGCTATTCCCATGTTACATGAGCATAGAACAGCTAGATAATAATTAATTTGTTACTATGCGGGCAAGTGTAAAATCACTGTACACTTGCACATAACCGTATGGTTACCCTACATAATGTCTACTAAAAATGTCTCCGTCCCATAAACATCAACGCAAAAGTTTTTTCATAAACCCCCCCTCTACGAAACTGGCGCGCCAGTGTGTGCGAGTAGACGGCTGAAGGATATACAGCTTGTTTTCGTAATCACATCAGCCGGCTAATTGCTACTCTGTCGGGACCCGAGCCCCCTGTATACCGCCGTAAAGGGATTAACATAGCAAACGCTGTAGCGGGAGATCTATGTAATTGGAACTAGATTGACCTCCACTGTGTAAGTAACTACGTACAAACGGGAGACCATGTTAAAACTGTTGCGCGTGGTGTGTCCTTCGTTGTAGTGTGTAGTAGAGATAGCTCAACTGATGCTGTTTTGGAATACGGTGAATAATATTAACGTTGAAATGGAACGCTTTCGTAATATTTTGGTTAATTCTTACTGAATATTCTACTTGTATTGACAATGCGAATATACCTACCTATGTGATATGCAAATAACGTTAGTGAAGTGGAAATAAAGTACTGAACGGATTCTGTTTGAGAGGACAGGACATCAACTGCGGTAATGTCGCGGGGCAGAATAATTGGACGTAGTTACACAGAAAGGACTCAATCCACAGTTTGCCCGAAATTGAGTTAGCGATACCAGGGTGCTAAGTTAAGACATATCCATCATATAAAAAAAAACATTTACACAAAAAAATTCACTACAACCTATTTTTTATGTACCCTGAGTCAATACACATATATGGGGCGGGCCAATAGCGTATCCAACTTCAAAGTTCAATATATCCGTAGTAACTTTTTGTGGATTGAGTCCTTTCTGTGTAACAACGTCCAATTCATCTAATATTTTTGAAGTAAAAGAATAAACAAACGGTGATTTGTGTGTCGATTTAATCGTGTTTCCATAAAATAAACAAAGTTTACACAAGCGACACTTACTGTCGATTGTATCGGAATACAGGCCATATACCTGTTTGTTACGACTTCATTAAAATATCTGACATACTTACTGACAACTGATACTGACAACCATGCAACACAGTACTATGAATACGGGAAACTTCAACGTTCGCAGGACTTATAAATAGATATTGACTCAACGTGTTAATGGTTCCTTTAGTTGTATGTAAGGGGTGAATGGAGATTGTTATTGCACTGCTATTTCCGTTTCATAATTATACGACTTTCAGACACCGATGAGTTTATTCCTGAAAGTGTACAGTCGGCCAAGATTATGGTCTACCAACCTAAGGTTAAAATTCATATGAATATCAGTGAAATTAATTGAAATAGTTTATTTCTTCATCGTTATAAGTCCTATTACATACATATAGTATAACACAAAACTTGATGAAAGTCATTTATGATTTAAAAACAAAAGTAAGCATCCCCGGTTAGAATTTATTTCTAACCGAAGAGAGAGAGGTAGATATTTGGCATCTTTTCAAATCGTCAGGGCTTACATCTAAGTATATTTAACATAAATATGACTTAATACTAATTTAACAAATGCTTGATGACCGGATACATACCTGGATGGTGAACAGCTCAAGGGCACTAAATGATTATTAATACTAAATAAAATAAAAGGGCACCCTTTTATTTTACTGTGGGCCAAAGCCTGAACCTGAACATGATACACAGGAAGTATCAGCAAAACTGGTAGACCACTTTTTTTGGCTGACCGTACAGTGCTACAATTATCTTTTGGTGGATTTGGCACCTATTTTTAAACGACCGTTTATATGCTTGTTCGTGGTTAACTTCGTCGTTTATGAACCGAATCTGATGATTATTTTTTTGTTGGAAAGAAGTTACATATTTCAAAGGTGGTTCCATTATAAGGAAATCTGTGTTTGATGACGCCAGAATAGATAAATGAAGGGGAGCTTTAAAAATCTTAGTGACCACTGAGTGAGGGGCTGAAGTCGTTTTTTTTTAAGTTATTTTTATGATCTTTATTTATTTACCAACTACCTATTACCCTACACCAACCGTTCTGCGTTCCTTCGGCTGCATAGCGTAGTCCATTGCTTCTCTTGTATCATCAACTACTAATATACTACATAAAAAACGAGCAATCGTGCAGTGATTCCGGTGTATTCCCCGGAAACACGGATTTTAGATTCCATAATTTCACAGCCCAGCGGTTCCTTGACGTTACACGTTAATGTTAAAGCTTTAGAGTGCATTGTTGCTTGTCAATTAATATGTAGAGGGGTCAGTTCCCTCCGAAATAATGATAGGTGTAGAAAGGAAGTAATTCATATGTCCTTTACACCTTACGCTTAGAAGGGAATGGTCGTTAGTATACATCGAAATAGCGCGAGGGTGAGCCGCTTTTTTTTTTGTTGTGCATTGATATCGTTTGGAAATATTTTCTTATAACACCATGCCCTGACTATAACGATGTGGTAGAGGTAAGTACTTTACACTCGTGAACAAACATTTTGGGTCACACATATTTCTTTGTATACAACACATTTAATCTCGCAAACGAAGAGAGCTAGCTGTTTTTTTAGAGACAATTACGTAGCGAAACAGAAAGTCATAAAGTATGTGAAATTTAGACATAATGCTTTAGTGATGAGCTGAGGCATTTGTTGTGTGCGTCTGGGTGTTTTATTTATCTAGGTATGTATATATTTAAAAGTATTTATGTAAGTGTATCAGTCTCTGGCACCCATAGTACAGGGTAGTCTAGTTTGAGGTCACGTGACGTGTGTAAAAATGTCCCGAATATTTATTTCTCTTTGCTCACGTGTGTAATGTATATATATATATAAAGAAGTTTATTTGGTGCATTTACTTGGGTGGTTTCCGTCGGGGTTATAGCAATATTATAACGAGAGAATCGCTGTGTTAATACTGTAAATTACTCCCGCATATTCACGTGTATTGTGGCCCAAGAACATGCGTACAAAAGTTTTACGACGTGAAAGTGTTACAAACAAACTAACTTCCACATTTGTTATATTAGTAGGGATAGTAAGCAATTTAAATTTGGAATTAATTTCTTTTTTTAGTACCAGTAACTTTAACCGTAAACTAAATTAAAATTACAAGTTTATGTCGGGAATTACGGCGCGAAATTATCCGAAGATAAGCATTCAGGGTGTTGTTTGCTCGACGTTTCGATACAGTCACATGTGCCGTGGTCACGAGCTGACTGTCTTATCTTTGGTTAATTTTGCGCCGTAATACCCTGTCATCATCATCATCAGCCAAATGACGTCTACTGCTGGACGAGGGCCTTCCCCAATGATTTCCATATCATTTGGGGGGAAATGCCAATAATCACCACGCTTGGTGATCGCAGTGGTATTGTGATGTAACTCACAGAGAACGCTGCTGTCCGTTCACTGGAGAGCTCCCGCGGTCACCTCTTACGACTCCTATGAGGCGGGAAAAGCTAAGCTGGGGTAGTGACATATATATTACTAGTGGACGGCCCTCGATTTCATTCGCGTAGTTTAGTAGTATCTGCATCCCAATAACTTATCTTAATAACTTAAGCTGTTTAGATTTTTCATACAAAAGAATTTTCCCGTTTATTGCCGTTCCCATGGGAATTTCAGGAAATCCTTTCTTAGTGCACTCCTAAGGTACCTAAACTACGTCCGTACCAAATTTCACGTTTAGCCGATTGGGCTGTGCGTTGATATGTCAGTCAGTCAGTCAGTCATTCAGTCAGCTTTTCCTTTTATATATTTAGATTTTCGCCGTCACTACACTGTATAAACTTTTAGCGTTTCTTTTACAACCCCCTCCCATTGTAAATGTTCGTGTCGTGTTCTCTCATTTGATATCTCACTTGAACATACACACATCAAAAGTGTCTAAGAATCAAGAACATTTTTAGCTCTAAAAAAAATCTTATTTATTTAAATCAAATCTAATCTTTCGGATTGGTCTCCTACCTAATTCCCCATGCCTGTATCAATGACTTATCACCACATTTTGAATAAATTACGAATGAATTCAGTTTTTGTAAAATATATTCATGATTGCAATCTTCTAAAATGTACTCGATCCCTAGACACTTTTGATGTGTGTATTTGCTTAATTTCGACTTTTTGTTTCCACTTTCAACCCACATAATAATTGTGTCGAACCAAACATAGCTAATAATAATTAGATCGAGAGTTATGATGTCACAGACAGACACATAGATGTCAAACTTATAACACTCCTCTTTTTGGGTGGGGTTAAAAATAGTTAAAATTAAAATTGTAAAACCACTCCCATTCATGCACACTATCAATGCACACTATCATGTCTGCCCTCTATATTTTAGCTACCTTTTCATTAATATCTATTTAGTGGGGAATTTTCTTTGATGTTTTGTGACAGATTTTCGGACTAATAACTGGAATTTGGAATTGCAACTTTGTTTGGAAAGTATGACAGTAATGACAGTGTTAAGCCCGAAAATCTGACAGAAACACGTCAAAGAAAATTCCCCATTATAGTTGGGCTCATATAATAAGTGATTTCTGACAGGTTGACTGACGTGTGTGATAGTGTTGTATTGAAAACATTCGAATGCGTGAGAATCGATGTGTATGTGTAGTGTTTCGATTGAAGTCGTCATACATATTTTTTATCTCCCAACGGCGACCGTGATAGGCTAAGGTAATACCGTAAAAACATTAATTCATCAAAATGGACTCTGTTATATATGTATAACTTTATACATATACATGTGCAAAACATTCATTTTTATTCTACCACACTTTTACATTCGATTCAATAAGCACGTGTCCAAAATCGAAACGATTCAACTTGATAAATCAACAAAAAAATCCCAGCACTAGATTATTGATGAAAAAGAAACGCAAAGGAATAGAATGTTCAGTGCTGTTACCGGCATACATTTTGAGGTTAATTATTTCCGTTCTAAAAATATTCCATGTTTTTCATGGTCGTTCTCAATGTGTCAGAAATCACTTATTAGATGAGCCCAACTATAAATAGATATTAAAATTATTGTCAATATAACTTTAACGAAGAAAGAACCGACTTCAACCATCAAAATTTGACAGATTTGTGGTTTTCTCATGAAAACGAAGTCCGAACTGAATCAAATCGGACCAAACAAAACAAACAAAAAAATAATCATCCAATTCGGCTAATAATGTATAAGAAATATTAAAAGACAAATAAATAAACTAATGGTAAAATTAAGAAAATAACAACAAAAGGGAAATACAATGAAACAAAATTTGTAAGTAAATTGTACCAGCCTATTGGCAAAACCATTTCCGGCAGGATATCTATTTTAAAATTCACGCGCTCTGTAATCTACCATCAAATTACTGTGCATTCGTCATTGTCTACTCATTAAGCTCGCGACACGAAATGCAGCGAAATCCAATCCCCTAAAAGCTTTTAGTTTTTATTAAAATGTCCTTTTCGAAGTAAGTAATATGCGTTGATATTTAACGAAGGGAAATGTGCACGTACTAGTGATTTTATCTTCGGACAAAACACAGACATTGAGTACCTTTTATACATACGTCTGGCTCCGGTAGCCCTTAACTGTACCTACCTGTGAACGTATTTTGTTAAAAGTTTCCAAGAATATTCGCAAAAAGAGCGTCTGTGGTCCAGTTGGTCGGATACTTGACTTGTAACCGGGAGGTTGCAGGTTAGAGTCCGGCTACTGGACGTGTATCAATGGATCTCTTTTTCAGAGCCTATGTACCTACGCAACGCAAGGCTCGTACGGCGAACCAGCACACCACAAGGTGTGTGTACCCTATAACGGCGATGGGCTCACCGCCTGTCACGTTGGGTTAAATACGCTTGGTGAACCGTGGGCATTTGTTTATTAAGCAAGTGCCTCTGCTTACCCCGCTTTGGGATTAAAAGGTGTGAAGTGTAAAAAAAAAAATTCGCAATGTTTCAGATCTCGGTTTCCCAATTCACAAAAGCGAGGAAAACTGCACTGGTTTATACAGGCTGGGACCAGTACCGTCAGCTAAAAATTTATATCGATGGTTTCCAGCCAAAAAGGCCTAAGCGTCATTTTTGTCCAAAATGAGTTGAGTATGCAGTTTGGATCGCCTTTTTTTTCTGCGTCGATTTGTCTAGGTTTCATCCCTGTATGACGTAGTTTGATGTCGCTTACGCGGTAGAGATTATGTGTTTTTCTCCCAAAACATTGCTTTATTTAAACTTTAAGCCACTCACCTGTAAAATCACTTAAATGTCGCTGAGACCTTTTTGGAAGCCATCGATATATATATATTATTTCGAGCTCTTCAAGTGATACTGCAGCCCTAGCACGGGCGTAAAGGAAGACACGATATAGACCAAACGCGCTGCTATTGGCTACTAAGTCACACATCGTGCGACTTAGCTTGTTTCAACCAATCGTAGTGCCCGGTATGTCTTGTCATTTCTTTCTTGGAGTGCTTTTCTAGGGGGGTTTGAATTGACTTATTTCAAAGTATGAATTATTCGGAATACACCATCATCATTATCAGCCCATTCACAGCTGGATATAGGAATACATAAAAAAAATACACTTCACGCCTTTAATCCCAAAGCGGGGTATGCAGTGGCACTTTGTTAAGCAAATGCCCTCAGTTCACTAAGCGTATTTAACCCAACCAACTGGACCGCATATGCTCCCTAGGACTACATACATACATACACTTCACGCCTGTCTCCCAGAGGGGTAGGCAGAGACTACAGATCTCCATTTGTCACGATCCTGACATACCCCTTTCGCTTCATCTACATTCATACATCTTTTCAGACACGACCTCCGGTTTCGAGTACTTTTCACGCCACCTTCGGTCAGGACATCACCAATCTGGTCTTTATATGTCCTTCTGGGCGACCTCTACTCACTCGGTCCATTACATCACCCATATAAATCTCTTTCGTCAATCGACTTTCATCCATTCTCTCCATATGCCCAATGCCTAGGACTACATTTAGTTTTAACATAATCTGAAGCTTTTTATATTTCAGAGATATTGCTCCCTTTGTAATCCCAACGCAGTTACATTGTATTAGCGAAACCACGAAACTATCCGACTAAAGGTGGATGTTATAGTACTAATATTTAAATCTTCTTATTATATAAAACTAGATTTCCGCCCGCGACTTCGTCCGCGTGGACTTCGGTTATATTGCGGTATAAAGGAAGATTTTTGTTTTCCCTCGGGAATATCATCATTTTTTTTTCAGTGATAAAAAGTACCCTATCATTTAAACCGGACTTCTAACTATACGTCTGCAAAATTTCAGCAATCGGTTCAGTAGTTACGGCGTGAAAACGGAACAGACAAACAAACTCATTTCCCATTTATAATATTAGTAAGATAAGATGAATTGATGTTCGCTAGTCTCGCTAAAACTCGACCGATTTGGCTAATTTTGTTCCTGAATTACACGTGGAAGTCCGAGGAAGGTTTAAGGCGTATTTCTTCCAATACACGGGTTAACAAGGTGACTTCCTATCGCAAAACAAATGTTTGCCGAGACAACTAGTACATAAATTATATTTATTTAAAAATACTAGTGGACGCCCTGTGATTTCATTCGCTTAGTTTAGCAGTATCTGCATCCCAAATTTCAAGCGTCTATCTTGAGCGGTTTAGATGTTACATACAAACGTTTTATCCCGTTAATTCCCGCTCCCGTGGGAATTTCGGGAATTCCTTCCTTAGTGCACCCCTACGGCACCTAAGCTACGTCCGTTCCAAATTTCAAGTCCCTAAGATTAGCCGTTTGGGCTGTGCGTTGATATGTCAGTCAGTCATTCAGTCAGTCAGGTTTTCCTTTAATACAAAGAAGTAGGCACACACCCACTCACGTAACTCACAGACACACTACTACACATACACACACATCAACATATTCACACAAGCACACTAATCGTAAGAAATACCAATAACGTTTTTTTTTTCTTTCAGCAGTCAGTCGTCTCCACGGAGGTCGTAGTGCAAGTGCCAGTGGTGTTGTGTTGAGGCATCGTACGCCGCGCGTCTCCGGTATACCGGAGGCCATCGACAGCCAGCAAGATAGCCAAAGTGTCTCCCATAAAGTTAGCACCGATGGATAGCAACTCGGTGTCACCGATGCCGGAATTGGCGCCAATCGCCGAGTTCGACAAGTCGCCGCCGTCGCCGCCCAACGAGGAGGTCCCGATGGACGACCTACCTCCGCCGCCGGCTACCATCACGCAGGCTGAAGGGAAGAAGAAGAAAGTGTAAGTTGTTTTTTTTAAACTGATAATGTCAAGGACTATTTGAGCTATACGTTGTCGGTTCATAAAATCCATTCCATTTAATCCATAGAGTTGTCAAGCTCTCTTGATCTGTGCAAATATTGACAGTATTAACTTAAATGTCATAAGTGTACCTAAATAGTGTCAGTTCAGTTATTTATTGACTGTAGTTCTCTTTCTACTCCTCTCTCCACTCTCAAAACTAGTCAAAACCCCAGTCATTCTCCTCTAATTTTAACGGCTACTCAGATGTCTTTGTTAGGGGTTTAAGAACCATACAGCCAGTACAGCCATCTAACGATAAAATCGAGTATTACTAGGATGTAATATACTATATTTTCTGAGCGATCAACAAGCGTGCGCGCGTGACGAACGAATTGAAAGCGTTCCGCCATTATTCAATAGATGGCGTTACTAGTTGCTTTAAAATTGGCGGCAAAAAGTTTTGCTGTAACATAAACTTAACTTTTTAAAAAAATAATATTAAGTGTACAATTTTAGAGAACGAGAAATTTGTTTTAAAAAAATGGGTAGGTACGCGATGGTGCTATGGTGTTTTAAATGGTGTTTTAAATAATTACCTACATTCGCTGTCTCACTCTATCATCGGTGACAGGTTCTCTCGAAGTAGGGCGAGGCGAAGCGCGAGATCTGTGGTTGCATTGCATAGCCATAGAGAGGCCACGCGTTCCAGAGCGAACGGTGCCGGCGTGTTACTCCCGTAATTTCACATAAATAAATAAAAAATAAAATAAAAACTGTGTCAGTGTGTGTGTGTGTGCTTGCTACAAAACAATATTTGACGGAATTCGGATTATCCTTGCCACCTGTGTTGGAATATTCTTTTTTTTTAAAGTTCGTCTCTGTGAAAAAGTTTCGGAGAAATGGCGCGCGGAAAGAGTCAAACGTATGTATCTCTAATATTTTTTTTTATACTTTTACCGGAATTTAAGTGATAAAATACCTATAGTTACAATACTTACAATATAATAGGTAAAATCCCGCATGAGTACCTACCAGCATTGTCGTGGGAGTTAATTATTTAATCTGCGTTCGCCCCCTTCGTATGCTCTGTACAATTTACTGGCCAATCTCTTCATTATTACTGCGGTGAAGTATTGTACTACATAGAAGGGAATGCTGACTTTTTTTTCTTTCGTCGAAGCATTTAGAAATAATGACAACCATAGGTACCTATAATATTTAGAAAGACGTTTGGGGAACCGTGGAAATTTGTTTAGCAAGTATCTCTGCCTACACCACTTTGCGTGCAGCGTGAAGTGTATTTCTTTTATAACTAATATTTTTAGAAACATTACTTGTAAGTGTACCAGCGATGTAAGACGGAATTCATAGATACTTAATAGTGAATTAATTTAAATGTAAATGAGATTCAATTTCCGCGTCTCTAATACACTTCTCTTATTTCACATTGGCAGTCATTTTTAATAACTAGCTGTATCCCGTGGTGTCACTCACGTTTTTTTCGAACTCGTCGTTGTAATTTCGCCATAAAAAATAGGTTCTGTCACACGGGGATAGTGTAGTTTCAATAGAATGAAATAATTATCGCAATCCGTCCAGTACTTTCTGAGTTTATTCGTTACAAATACCCACACTTCTTTCCTCTTTATAATATTAGCATAGATATGGCGATCAAAGTACTAAAAACAATTGCACATACCGAGGTATATTCCAAGGTGGTAATGGCTGGGATAGTTGTCGGCTTACCTGACACTTGGACGACGACGGTAGTGGATTCGATTCCCTCCATCACTACATTACTAATGCTCTGAGACGTTTGTTGTGTGAAATGTTCCGGGATAATACAATTTGCGCGTATAATAAATGCGCGTAAATAATGCAGTTTAGTGTAGGTGGTAGTCGGAACTTTCGGAGTCATCATAAGTCCAAGTAACACTTTACATCTAGCCTCATAAGTAACATGGTGCTTAGTTAAAAAAAAGTATGGGTATTGGCGGTAAACGACCGGTTCTCCAGAAGCATCTGGTAGTTGCTGCTGGAGGTACTATACTGATATTAGCACGCAGATATTACTATCCCATCCTGACCTAGGATATAACTAGAATGCATAGCAGAAGATTTGCTAATCGCTGGCATACAGCTCGAAGAACATATGAAGACGCGACGAGGACCCGACGCGAAGTCTCCATAATTTGGTCGCCATCGTTGGCAACAAAACAGGGATGGACAAAGATAATTTGTATGGAGTCAAGAAAACGTGTACGTTGAAATGGGAAAAAAGCAAGTAGACGCTGATGTCTCCAGAGAATGACCCGTACGCCGAGAGGCAGGTAGGTAGGGCTTGGGTGGTGGTGGGCTAGTCCCTGTAAAAAAATGCATAAGCTGCCTTTGAGATCTGGAGATTTGTGTTCATTGAGGCTATGATCTAGCAACTTTTAACTGAAGGCTTTAACATTCTTAACGCCTTATTATGCTGAATATTGTCAAAGGGTCCTTAGGATCTTCAGGTTCTGTTCAGCCCCTTTTGAAGATTACGGATGTGTTGTGTGTAAAGTTGCTGATGCCCGTCCTCTGGAGAGTTCTTTCGGTCGCCTCTTATGACCCCAAGACGGGCAAAGATGGGCTGGGGTGGTGACATATGTATTCTATTCGCCTTTATTCGCCGTCATTAAACAGCTTAGGTTGTTTCAGTATTTCATACAAACTGTAACACCCTCTATCGACACAAAAGTATCGTACGTAGCGGTCTCAAGCTATCTCCCCACCAATTTTCAACATAATCGGTTCCGCCGTTCATGATTTATAAAGAGTGTAACTAAAACGACTTTCTTTTATGTAGGTACCTATATAGATTTAACAACATTTCTGCAGTGTGAGTGCAATAAACGAATTTAATTGAGTTTAATTGAATTTATGAGATAAAATTGAAATTAAATAACAGTAGATATGGATAGTCACGTTACATATTATTGAAGGCTGCCCAGTCCACTATGGGTTATCTTTCCTTTTTCCTTATATAGATCATCATAGATATCATAAAAAAACCCATTTACGTTAGTTTATTTTCCTTGCCGAACATGTTAATTAACTTCTTTGAATATAATAATAAGAAATGGTATGTAGTGTAGTCTATTTAACTTATGCATCTTAGTTATAAAATAACTGCGGAAGTTTAAAACGTCTATAATAGCACGAAAATTAACAAAAGATAAGCATTCCGCTCTAATACCCGTTTTAAGCTTTTAATATCATGTCAGCGCGCGTTTTCTTAAAAAATGATAAATGCGAAAGTTTGTGAATGTGTAATGTAAGATTTAAGTTGGGTTACGTTAGTTATTTATCATTACATAGTATAAAACAAAGTCGCCTCTCGCTGTCGGTCCCTATGAATGCTTAGATCTTTAAAACTACGCAATGGCTTTTGAGGCGTTGTTCGACTAGAGTGATGCCATAGGAAGGTTTATACGTAGGTAGAGAAACACTCACAGAAGCCGAAAATAGATTACAGTGGCGTGCAATTGGAGAGGCCTATGTCCAGCAGTGGACAAATATGGGCTGATGATGATGATGAGAGTAACACTTAGTATCACAGCATTGAACTCGTGCGAAGCCGGGGCGGGTCGCTAGTTACATAGTATAAAACAAAGTCGCCTCCCGCTATCTGTCCCTATGTACGCTTAGATCTTTAACACTACGCAGCGGTTGTCTGTGATAGTGGGAGACAGTGGCGTGCACTGGCTTTTACGACAAGGTAGGCCGTAATCCCCAAGGATTGACACCTATGTATAGGTAACTTGTCTTCACGAAATATAAGTACCTACATATCTACTCACCCAAATAATAAAGGACCTTTGTGAGCCTATGTCGTAAATACAACAAAAAAAGATCTAGCAATAACTCTATTATTAGGTCGGGTAGCGAAAATACTAACATAGGCAGTGTCTTTTTCATATATGGTGTGCACGCCATTGGTGGGAGGTTTATATTATGTATCAGGAAAACACTGTTCATAGTGATAAAAAAAAATTGTGTATATTAGTAATGTTTTTCGGGTCAAAAAGTATCTACTAAGCCTACTTCCTACCTACAAATTTTTCGCACAAATCACGGTGTAAGTACTTCAAAACTTACATAACCTACTTAATGCTGTTTTTTTAGTGAAACTTTGAACTGAATCTGTATAATTGAAGCACGTTCAAACACAACCTGAATATATGAAGGCTATTTACATACCTTATTTAGTTGGTTACATAAAACACTTGCAAGGTCTCTACCTACGTATACATTGTGTTTGACTATTCCATCAAATGACTATCAACAAGAGTAAGCTTATACATCAAACCCTTTGTAAATATTTGTTTTAGTGATAGCGAAAAAAAAAAAAGTTTTCTTCTTCACATGTCTCTATTAGGTGGGTCGTACATTTTCGTTATTTGGCGGTTCGAGTTTGTAGAAAAAAAGAATCGTCTTCAACCAACACTAGTCGCTCGTCCATACGGTTTTTTAAAGCTCCCCTCGATTTATCTGGTCTGCCATCATTAAATCCTGACTTCATTATCATCAGATATGAAATCATTTTATCCAAAAAAAAAGAAAAAATCGGCTCATAAACTACGAAGTTAACCTATATACATATACAACAATCTTCCTCTAAGAACCTACAAAAAACCGAATCAAAATCCGTTGCGTAGTTTTAAAGATCTATGCACACATAAGAGACAGATCGTTGTTTTATACTATACTAGTGGACTCGACAGATGTTGTCTCTGTCTTAACTTCCAGGGTGGCCTGTGCCCAGCAGTGGGTGTAATTTTTTTCTTTCATAAGACCTTTCTGTTGTCATGAATAAGCACAACAAAGGAAGAATTAGCGAAATCAGTCCACCCCTACCCGTCCCGAAGTTATAACATGACAACGAAAAGTGGCATTGATTTTTATATAATATATAGAAGATAGATAACTAGCGACTCTGCCCGGCATCGCACGAGTGCAATGCTAATACTAAGTGTTTCTCTACTAAATACGGTTGAATTAAGAAATAGTCCTATTTTGAAGGAAATCGCTTGAAAACAGCTCCCAATGTATGTTAGGTATGAGTTTGAGAGTCGTTTTGATTAGAATTGTCGCAGTACAGAAAACTCAGATATGTGTGCTTACGACTTTATTCGTAATGTTGGCTTGCTCTATCTTATAAATCAGTTTGTTTGTATTTTTTTTATCTTACATTACTTAGTAACAGTAAATTAATATGAAATTAGATCATGCATAGTTCTGTTTGTGTAAACGTCGTAAAATAATTGAGGGCGATGTTTCATCTTTTATTATTAATTTTATTTTACTCGAACTGTTTCATTATCTAAAACGTCAAAACATAGCAAGTACGGTTTTTTTATAATGTCACGTCATAATCTTGATTGAAAAATACCCAATACTTAAATCGATGCAAAATGGAAAAGAAACTGCTGTTAACTTTCTCGACAGGCTTTTTACACAGACCAGAAATTGGCACCAAACTTTCGACATGAACTTTGTTTTTAAAATTCGAACAACTAAAGAGCGTAGTGATATATTTTACTCCTCTTTTATTCCAGTTGCAAACACATACTGGCCACAAATGAAAAAAGTTTCGGAAAGCTTTGACCTGTCATTCCAAATTCAAAGTTCAAATTCTCTTTGCATCACACCACACAACGTCGTCGCCTGACCAACCAGCAGGATTAAATGCTGTAGATTGACGACAGGCGGAGAGGAGATGAGGAGGGCGGGGGGGAGTAGTGGGACGTTCACAGTATTCACAGTGGGGGAAGGCTCTGGGTGCTCAGGAAATGAAATGAAATTGAAGCCAATGTTGGGTCTCTCCATCGCAGACAGGACATGCTTGTCTCTATGTGCTTATTGAATTACGTGGCTGCATTTTATAAAGTACCATAACATTGTGTGACTGGTTAACATTCTAATGACGATCCGACTGTTGATGGGTACATGTCCAAAAAAATATATATATTTACCTATGTTTGCTACATTTTACAACTTCTCGCGCCATATAGTGAATGCGTTGTGCCAAATAAAGTATTATTCTGAATAGATCGTTTTGAACAAACTCGACTTTACGCGCTGTCTTTCCATTAACCATTCAAGTTTCCTGGAAGACGTTTGAAATAGACAACATGTTATTTCTCTAGCACTTTAGAGAAAGTTAGTACTGCATTTTCGATACTCACAAATGCAAACGCTTCGTGAGATGTTACTGCTAGCTAGGTAGGTATATGTTGTCGGTCATGGTTATTACTTGGCTCCATGGTGTCGGATATCACGCCTGTCGTGACTCTAAATTACGTGAAGATGACTCGCCAGTAATTGTATACGTTCCAACATGCTGGTTTTTACATTTCATAGAAAAAAACGTACTCGTGAAACCTTTTCGGAATATTTCGATTCATATCAGTATTTATTATTAAAAAGGATCTTGCTTTGGAAGAAATGCATGTAGTTTCAGTATCTCTGTGCTACAATAGGTAAACTAAAATGGTTTAAACCACACAGCTATTCAAAACCTTACGAGATTTCTTCAGATAAACTGAAGGCGGTAATATAAATCAAATTTTACGATAATTGCATTGCCATGAACTGTGATTGGCAGATGTTTTCTAGTGGCCAATGACAGTAGATTTATTTTATTGGTGTCTTAGTAACAAAGCACAGGATACGAGGTGTAAGTCGTGAAAAAAAACGAGTCACCAACGGAAGTGTCTAATTGAATTTCATCTTGTCATAAAAGATAAGTCGTGTAGATCGCGCTCGTTCATTGTAATATGAGAATAATGAGCTAAATTAATTTCTACTTCAGCATATCCTTGGTACAGGCCGTGCAAAAAATCATTATGCAAGTACGTAGTGAAAAATTGAAGTAAAAAAAAAACACATGTTTTTGTAATAGTAGATATGCAAATTGGCTTACAAATAAGGTGATGAAGAGTCGGTAAAACGAAAATCTGTCGATTAAATATTATCGAAATTGCACCCACGACTATCTACTTGATACAAATATAATAAAGTAGCATTACTTTGTAGTTTTTAGAGAAATTAGAATCGTTTTTCGTTTATGATAGTCAATTTGAAAAACTTCAGTATTCACGAATTCTGCAAAATAGTCAAATTTCTAGTCAAATTGTAATCTTGGAGCGGTGAAGATTAAGATAAGATAATATTTTTTTTTTTTTAATCACTGTGACCAATCGTTTGACCACCATCCTGCCTGATGTTAAGCAGCGATGTGGTCTACGATGGAGCACACTTGTTCAGTAGGTACTTATTCACTTAATAAACTTCCAAATGAGAAATTAATTTGTTTAATTCAATCAATTTAATTCAAAAAGCTTAACTGTATCGCATATACATGTAGATAATTATAGCGTCGTTCATTTCACTCGTAGAAAATACGAGATTCTAAAACACCGTGAATTATTTTAAACTATTTCACTATAAGCTTAGGTGATCTACACTACCATTAGTAGCAATTAATACTTTCATATTCTAACATAGACAAATCACTCGATTTTGATACTTAACTGTTATGGAAATAAGTCTCAAGTTAGTTCGAGTAAAAGTCAACATACATGAAAAGTCATAACTGCTCATTTCTGTTGACGGGAAATTGCGAAATTGCTGTGGGAGGCAAACATTAGCGGATACGCGTTAGTTCCAATGACATGCTACTCAGCGTGGCTAGCGAACTGATAATCTGAAAGTAAAAAACACACTTACACCTAAAACTTCATTAGCTGAAGAAGACTTACTTCATATCTAACCGGTTACATAAAAGGTGGGTCACACTTTGACTTGATCTAAAACTGACATCGCTCATTTGGGAGGAACGTGTATCCTCAACAGAGTTTTTTTTCATGAAATATTTTGGTTTCTTGTCTTTGTCGTTATAGCCACATTCTTTATAAAATATTATGTTGGTGACAGAATTAGGAAATAAAATCTGTCAAATAAACTCCATGGAAAATTTCAACTATTTTGTCTATGACTCAGTTAACACTGGGTTGCAATTAATCACAATTAAAGAACACTTGTTAACCCAAACTGTTTCACATGCAAAGGGATGCCAACTGACGTAGCTGTCAATGTAAATGTCAACTGATAGTTGGATTGAAGCATTGAAGTTTGTTGGTTGAGTGAGATGCTAGTCTTATTTAACTAAAGTAAGCAAGAATAATATAATTGATTAAAGTATAACAATAGTACAACAACCCGGTGATCATCCAAAATCTTATGAAAGACATCCAGAAACTGACCATTACTAATTGAAGACTCAAATGTACCTATATATGTGTGAGTAAAGTAGCACAGGTGCCCTAGGTCCGCTTGCTATGCGATCGGTTCCTTGTAAGGCAAGTTTTTGCAAGTTGCTCCTAGGAAACTCGAAGCATATTTGTCGTGGCCGACATTAGTTCTCAGAAGCAACGGGCAATCTAATCAGTTAAGCGTAAGAAAATGTATGCGGGTGACTGCTATGAAACGCACAGGATTCTTGGACTTCTTAAAGTTGATATTTTAATACATGTAACAGCTCAGCTTAGTCTGTTTATGTTAGTCACGAAGTAAAAACGAGCATTAAAGAGGGGATCTTTTTTTTTATTTATCGACAGAAAGCTGTCTCGTTAAAGGGCTGTCCATTACAATTGAATCTATAATTGATATCTACAGCAATACATAATTCAGCTGTCAATTACGAATTAATGTTACCTTGACGAATGTAACACAGAATATGTGCAAAATGAAGGGAATTTGTTGCAAAATATTTTGCAATCTCATATTTCCAATTTTTTTGTGACAACCTTATTTGTAATAGGATGATGTAGTTAACTAGCAGGTACACTATTAAAATAATCATGATTAGAATCTTTAATTACTAAGATTAGCCACAGTATGCTTTTCTTACCATTTTCCATAACGGAACTGCGTGAAGACTCCTTGTTAAACTATAAAAAAAAAACGTTAACGCACCGTAACAGTGACAGTACCTAGATTGTAACGTAACTAGGCAGCTGCAAGCAAACACTTGACAGCATACTTACATTGATTTATACAGGAAACGGCAAACCTAGGGACGTGACTCCATCTCTAGATATATCGAGCCAATTCTCAGTTCCGTAATTTACTGTTTAATGGTAAGTACTAACTGGTTGTAGTTGTGTTCAAGTGAAAACATTAAATAGCATTTTATATATAACTAGTGGACACGTCGCGGTTTCACTCGCAGTGTAACGTATGAAACAAAGATTTATGGAATGGGGAATTTTCAATCTCCAAAAGTTTCTTATCTAGATGTCGCTAGTACATATCCAGGGGGACTTCTGTCAGTTGTATTTTTGGGCGTTTTTATTATTTGGATGAGTTATTTAGACTTCAGACACTTTTATTACATGTAGACAAATAATTACTGTCGCCTTCAATACGGACTGCTTGAAGGTAATTTCGTTGACATTTGTCCCCCTAATACAACTAGCACCATCTGTCATAACTAAGAGAAACAGGGGCCCTGAAAATTCCCCATTGTGTTTTAGTTTAATAAAGGCGTAATCTACATACTGTATGTACATATCTAAGATTGATTTATTAATATAACCTCTCTTCTATCTATGAACATACTGAGTCCATGATCCAAAAACCCTTTCTCACCCCAAAAACCATTAGGTCATCTTTCACGTCGTTTATAAGAAAAAACAGACGAGGACAGCGTCGTTCCTTTTTATGTCCCATTAACATTGAAATCACCTACCTGTACAAAGCCACGCTTACTATTTTCCTAATGTCCTTTTGTAATTACGGTGACAAATTGCTGAGCTGTCAATATTTGTGCAGTGAGCTGTGTTGTCAGAGGGTGACGCCAACCGACCGCCCGCCCAGGGGCCTTTGACCCTCTCTACAAACAAATTATCACGTGCGGAGAGATACTATCAAAATAAAAGTGATTGAACCAGTAACTTTGCCTGAAACCACAACCATTATTTAGCAATCGTGAACTGGTACAGAAAGGAAAACTCGATGGAAATTAGTCCATGCAGTTGTTTATGTAAATATCTAGTCAGTCCGTTGTCCTACAATTTGCACTAGGGTGGTGGACATTCGTATTTTTTCTTTTATTTTTCAAATTGTTACATATTGCGCGTGTGCTATTATGATGCACTGGGCGTAGGTACCTACATGATTCTCCAGTTTGGATTTATTGCGTCAAGAATAATGTCTGGAATGGTAGGTGGTAACAATGTTGCAGTTATTGTTAAAATAAATAAATAAAAATAAATACACTGCACGCCTTTTAATCCTAAAGGTTCACGCGCGCGTATTTAACCCAACGTGACAGGGGGTGAGCCCATCGCCGTTATAGGGTTCACACACCTTGTGGTGTGCGGGTTTCATCACAAGCCGGACTCGAACCCGCAACCTCCCAATTAATGTCAAGTATCCGACCAACTGAACCACAGACGCTCTCCCTTATTGTTAACCCTCATAGCAGTCAAAAGCACTGGCTGGTTTTAAATCCTGCAAAAAAGTTAGTTTTTTGGTCTGGCGAATCATAGGTATTTGATCAGTAAGACTGAGGAAGGATTGTGTGCTTCCTCTTTAGTAGTTCCACTATAATCTCAAATTCTCGTAATATGGGTTCTAGGAAGTCTAATAGTTTCAATATTGTTATCCCAAAAGTGAATCTTGCTGTCCTTTTCTTGCACCACTAGCGTCATCTATCAAACGTAATTACGGAAATGTAATTTATATCACCAACCTAACTTAAGTCATCATAAAAACTATAATAATTCTCGAGGATCCCATAGGATATCTGTTGTTATAAGTTTATTCTTGTAAATGAAAAGTGGCATTGTCCAACCTTGGCGTATAATCTTCGCATCCTGCGTGCCACCAGACAGGAGATCCTCATGTCACGAAGCATTTGACCCACATTGTCGATACGTTTATTGAATTAGCATGACACACACTTACAAACATACATTATGTAGGTGAGTGGTCAAAAAAAAAAAAAGTTCGCGACACTTTCTATTTTTTACTGCACTAAATTCATAAGTCACGGTTACTCTGGACACTTTTAACGGCCGACGAATTAATTAACAGTTTTGTGGATAAAGATGACTCAGAAGAAGTATAGTGAAATTCGGCGAAAGTACATTATAACTACAAAAGAACCGAGGAAAATTTAATCCATCAAAATCTTTTGTTCAAAAGACAGCAATTAAGAGGGACCGACGATGGTCTATCCCAAGCGTTAAACATGAAGCCTACTTTGTCAAAGTATTCTCATCTCCAGCAACTTGAAAAGATGTTCTTTACGTAAAAATGATCAGTTAACGCTATCGGATGGCACGATGCGCTGTAAGATTTAATTTTGTTGTTGAATTTACAGACATTTTCTTATTGAAATGACAACAAAATCGTGTGACTATTGGTAATGAAATATTGACAAAACAATATTAATTTATCAGTGGCGTGCACTGGCTTTTACCACAAGGGAGGCAGTAATCCCGAAGGATTGACACCTATGTATAGGTAACTTGTCTTTACGAAATATAGGTAGGTACTACCTATCTACTCACCCACAAAACACAGGACTTCGTTAGCCGTTGTCATAAGTATGACGAAAAAGAAATAACAATATCTCTTTTATTAGGTCAGGTAGCCAAAATACTAAGGTAGGCAGTGTCTTTTTGCCTATATGGTGCGCACGCCACTGTAATTTATAGGACTAGTGGGCGGCCTGCGATTTCATTCGCTTAGTTTAAGTATTTCATACAACTTTAACTTTATATAGCAAAGCGTCCCGAAGGATCGAGACAAAACGAACCCTGTGTCTGTCTTCTGGTCTTAAGCCTCCCCATCAATTTTCAGTCTGATTGGTTCAGCCGTTCTTTATTTATAAATAGTGTATCTAACACGACTTTCTTTTATATAACATATAGATATAGATGAAATAACTGTCGCTGTGAGCATTTTTTATCAAGATGTTACGTCACAGTTAAAAATACCAATCAAAATATGGCTACTGTCCAATCATTCAGGTTCGAACATTCAAATATTAAAAAAAAAAATGCTATGACAAGATATAATCAGTTTTTACAATAGTAGTAAATGCACACTAGACGCATTGTATCATCAGCTCTTTGTGAAAGGGACAATGCAATATTGCGGACTAAGGGAAAGTCCTCTCTCCCGCGCATTCTGCAGGACTCCATTTTGCGCTTCAATGCCCCCGGACTGCTTTCGACAGACCTGAGTGACGGGAGGAGGAAGGAGGCTGCGGGATAAATGCAGCTCGCCTCGTGCCCGGAAGCTGTTGCCGCAGATGTTTTTTAAAAGCACTATTTTGTGGCTAGACGATTTTTAGCTGGCTAAAAAAATTTCTGTTTGCTGTTCAAAGTAATTTCCTCGTATATTAAAAAACCGTCTGCGTAAAACGGTTTATCAAAACTTTACTGTGATTTGTCCGTTTTTGGTTTGACCCTAAAATGTTGTACTATTTTGAAATACAGTACATAATATAAAACAAAGTCGCTTCCCGCTGTCTATATCTATGGAAGCTTAGGCCTTTAAAACTACGCAAAAGATTTTGATGCGGTTTTCTTTAACAGATAGAGTGTCATCTTGAGGATGATTTATATATATAATAACGTAATAGCACAGAAACATTGTTACTTATGTATATTGAAAAAACAACGTTTGCCGGGTCAACTAGTGCAACAAAAAGCATCGTGTCTTTGACACCTACATTTCAGTTTAAACAAAAGGGTTTAGAAAGCGAGAAATTTTTTTTTGGTCTTCCATGTCCACTCCCATTACATAATATGAAAGAACAAAGAGATAAAGGAAAGCTGGACAGGGATGCATAAAACATATCTATAAAATGACATCACAGATAAGGTTGGATAATGAACTATCCATTCACAATGATCGTTCAACCAAATTATCGGAATTGGAAACCTGGACAAAGGATTATATCAACCGTTGAGATTCACAAATTGATGAACATGCTTAGGTACTTACATTAGATGCAGCTTACAATACTGTTTATTACATACATACATACATAACATCGAGCCCCGGAAAAGAGGGGTAGACAGAAACAATCGTTGTCCACTAGCTAAGGTTCTGACATACGTGCCCATGTTATTTACTTTATATTTTATACGATATACAATCTGGTTTGGGATTAAATATTTTTACTATTTTATTTTATCTAGTTGTTACAATTCCCTTTTCTAATCCTAGTTACAAAATTGCAATTCCCAGATAGTATCTCGATATGACAGTGAATAAGTTTCCCCTTTCACATACATAATTATTTAGATAATAAAGACATTTTGAAGCGTTCGTCGGAACATCTCAACAAGCATAAGTATAATATAGATGTCCGATGATAAAATTTCACTTGATGACATTATGCAGAACATTTTGCTGCTGAGTTTCTAATCTTCGACAACTTTCATTGATGCCTTTCCCGCCGAGGTCTTTGTTGATTGCGGCTCTCGGCTCGGGCTGCGGTCGAGCCTTCTTGTCTGTCTTATTCTGTTAGTCGACGTACTGACTGATTTCAGTGTCGCTCTTTTTTGTTGTAAACTTCTAAACGACTGGTGACACGAATTTCCTAATCTATGCTAAGTAGGAAGGTGTCACTTGTCATTTTGAAAACATTTGTTTGCATTTGTAGAGGTGCGTTGTGAATGCATACATAAATGTTAGTGCTTATTATATGCCATTTCTTAGGGCTGATGAGTCCTGAAAATTTTTGGGGTTTTTTTCACAATTCTCTACTGAGATTATGTTTCAGTAACAATTTCGTAGATATTGATGGACTCTTTTTTGATGGATCGCCTTAAGTAGTTGCAGTTGAGTGGTCCGCTTTTTAACGTCTGTTGACAAAATGCCTAAAAGCGCAAATGATAAAAACTGTCCGGGCCTATCTATCGGTCCTAATTTTTTATTGTGTGAATATTACTTTATGAAAGTTAGTTACTATCGGACCGTCGCAAACTGACGTATAGGATACGCAATTCGTTTAAAAACAACTGGAAAATAGTGCAAAACTACTCGTCTAACTTGTTAGACGTCTAGGTACTTTGTCTAAGTTGCAAGTGGTTCTAAATGTGACTTAGTCTACTGGTGCAACTGGTCTGAAACTGCTTCTGCTATACGCAAAAAGATAATTGATTTTTTTGTACAGAAATCTATAGACTTACACATGGACGCCCGAGGCGCAGACAAAAATGTTCACAGACCACTTTAGACTATCAGGTTTTTGAAACAAGTTAATGCTATAAGCTATCTAAGTCCGCGACGATGTTTAACTCAACACTGTGTATTTTATGGACTATATTTTACTTTAGACTCTCAAATGGTTTAAATGACACGCTGATATAGATAACCTCAGTATTAACAAATGTTTATTTAACTACTTTCTGAAGTAAAATAACTTTTTACTACTAAAGATAAAATTGGTCCAAAATAGCAGTGCATAAAATGATTTTAGTAAAAAAAAAATCCGTGAAAATCTAATTACGAACTAGGTAATCTAATTTCATTGAGAGCAGTTAGGTACTTAGTTACAGGCTATTTGCATGCTATTTGTTTGCACACCGATAAAACGGCTGAAACAACATGCATGTGCAAAGAGCCAGGCGAAGATAACATTCTTATTTAAAAATTTACGCAAGACTGTGGCATTCCTTTCGAAATTGAGCAAAGACTTACTCATATTCTGTCTCACAAATCGCATTTCAGTATTATCCTTACAAAACAAGGTGAAGGTAGGTACAATACCAAGTAAACTCTGGCCGGACTATGTCAGCTGTTGTATTGGGAAATCAAAGGATTTTTCCGGAAAAGGTTGGCAAACTATGGCAACACCCATAGTGCCCAGGCCTTTTCATTTCAGATATCCCATGCATTGAACGCAGTGCATTGAAAGAAATACAGCTGATAGGTGTATAAAAATATGTGTTGGCTAATTTTCAGACGACGCGCAAATAGACGCGCACGTCTCCAGAGAATGGCCCATACACCGAGAGGCAGGTAGGGCTTGGTTAGAATGGTCTCAGATACTTGTATAATTCGCTTTCGCCACATGTTATCCCTTATTTACAACGGGATAAACTGCGGTTAACAACTAGTACCCAATAGATGTTAACTGGATGATATTAACGAGCACTTACAAAGCAAAATGAACGTTACGTGACACGAGTTCTGTCATATCGAGGGGAGATAGCATAATTATTAGAGCATGATGTTACCGAGCACCATAAATGTCACAATACAATACTGTGACGTGATTACTCGCTGTAATAATTAAACCCCGTAACGAAGTTATTTAGAGCTGAGAGGTATCTATCGCAGACTATTTTTTACGAATAAAAGTTGTTTATTTTTAACTTTATTTTATCTTTTGTAAGTCACTTTAGACTTCGCTGATGAATGAACATGATTATCTTATTACCTTAGTATAGCTTTAATAACAATTAGCTGACCCGGCGAACATGGTTTGCCCATACACATTACAAATCCCGTACTAAAGGGAATTTCGGGAATTTCTTTCTTAGTGCACCCCTACGGTACGGTGTGGGAATAGCTTGTGCAGTATTGTCTGGCTACCTTCAAGGCATAGGTGAACAGACCGAAATAAACAATGTCGCAAAGTGGTAGACAAACACCCGCTTATTTAGACAAATGGAGTCTTCTAAAAAAAAAAAAATCTGTCAAAGATGTGGGAAACGAAAGAAATGTAACTAGATCAAATTTTAATAAAACGCGCACAGACATTATAACTCAATATTGTTCACCGGGTATATAAAATAACAAAGGTAAGCTCTGGCTTGTCTTTGATTATATTCGCGCAAATATATACCCGGTGAACATATATATATGAAAATGAAAAAATATTTATTGAAAATACACAAAGATTTAACAATTTTCATAGCATGCATTTTACAGTGAAAAGTTATAGATATGTTAAAGGCTAGTTACCAGAGGTTCCCAAACTAGGCGTAGCCTGTATTTTGGGTAACCAATACAGAGTTAGACAACAGCATTTAGTTAGGCATTTACAACTATATTATTATTAGTAATACTACCAAAAAGTAAAAACTAGGTTTAACTATATTATATATATAAGGATGTGAAGTGTGTGTGACTTGTAGTAGATAATACCAGTATTTATATTTAAATAATAGCTTGAATTATGGATTCTGTTTTATTGTAGTATATATGATCATATATATGATCCTACGTCTTCGGACTCGCTCTCTTGTGGGCTATTTTTTTAGAAAGTCGTGAGTGTCCAACTAGTGGAGTGAACTACCTGTTAAACCAGATGTCCACCATATGGCATAACTATGATAGATACATATATAGATATCAGTTTTAATAGGCTATAACTTCTCTTTATAAACAAATAAAACCCCATAAGGTCAAGCACCTTGATCTATATGCAAGTTCCAATTCATTACCATTTCACAGACGACGCGCACAAAGCTGCGTGTCGGGTTCCATTGCGTGTACAGTCGGTGGCGAGTCGAGCTGATTGTAATATGAACTTTGAGCTGACTTTACATTGAATTGGCATACTTAGTAAACACGGCTCGGATTCTAAAATGTTGTATGTCCATGTTTACACGACCGCCACTGTACAATTTGCATAAATTGATCCTTGCGCCTGTGTGACACGTACTCGCGTCGCGGGCTAGGTGCGCGTGCGCAGCGGGCGCGCCGCTACAGACGCGCGCCCAACCGGCAAACAGATACACGTTTTCAGTGCGTATACGTAACAGTTAATTACATCCTCCAATGTGGTAATTGGTTAGAAATCAAACACTTTTCCAAGCAAGCTGAACGGTTTGGGTGGCGCGCGAGTTTTCAGCCAATGTCAGTTAGCACCAGGTCGTCCCGCTAAGTGATACTTTCGAGTAGTACCTACGCGTTTTTGTGATATTATACTTGTTCAAGGATTTTTCTTTTGTGTGTTATTGTTGTGTTTGTGACTGTCAACATGAAGCAAATGTATCAAGTGAAGCGTGTGTACGTATTACTGTGAAGTTATTTACACTAGTATTTATCGAGTGTGAATTGTTTTTTTTTTTGCAGTCTATTTTTTATTTCTAATGAATAAGATATTAGCGTGTACAAAAGAGGAGTGGCAAAATAAATCGGTGTAATTGCATAATAGTTTTAGTCCTAACTACACATTGCTGAAAACAATAGCAGTAATAGAAAGTATCAAAATCTCTTAAATAACACCATAAGAATATACACTTTTATATAACAAAGGCATTCTCAAAGTTTCGATGTTGATATGGATCAAAAATTCATGCAACCATTTATTTTATTGCTTTGGGAACTCCATTCATGCAGTTGTTTGTTTCTAATCTCGACAGATTTTGTGCAAAAACAATTTGTTATAGTTAAATACAGCTGATGATGGTGATTGTAAAAACAATGAGTAGGTATGTAATTGTTTAGATACCGAGATGGATTACTTGTTGCGGTAGTAAAAGATTCGCGTGTTTGATTCCTGCTTCCGAAACAATGCTTAAGTTATAAGCTTTCGGCATTTAGTATGAAGTATTTAAACCTCTCACGCTTTATTTCGCTTCGCGTTTAACTTATAGCTATGCGCGAATTTTGCGGAAAACAGTAAATTATTATCTATTAGCTGACCCGGAAAACGTTTTTTTCCAGTTTAAATGATTAACAGTCTTTCTCTGCTATTATGTGCATATATAAACCATCCTCAAGAATCACTATACACTAAAAAAAACCGCATCAAAATCCGTTGTGTAGTTTTAAAGTCTAAGCATACATGGGGACGGACAGCTGCACTTTTGTTTTATACTATGTAATGATGAGGAATTTTGTCTCCCAATGTCCATCTCATTAAGGATTATTATAGGCCTGATTATGATTACAGTTAATTGTATTATCACCTGACACCATTCACCATTTCTTTGATGAAATATCACATTTTCTGTATATACACACAATGGATACATAAATTTCGCCGTGTATTTGTGGTATTCTCCTCCAAAGTTAACATTGTCAATGAATATTTTGTTATAGTAATATGAACCGTATTGGACGGAAACACGTAATTTCCGTGGCAACTGACAATGTTTGAAAGGGGTATTGCTTGTATATATTTACTTTCATATTACTTCATGTTTTTAAACCCTCAGTACATACATACATATACTCATGTCTGTAACTCCGAAAAGGGGTTAGACAGAGCCTTAGAATCACAAGCACCCCTCGGCCACCCTAAGTACCTAAGTGTTAATGACTGACTTTATCCACATTGACATTGAAGGTTTTTGTCAATTTTGTATACTAATTGTATTTTTTTTTCTTATTTTCAGGTAAGTGAAGTTTTTATCTCTTCATCCGATCATGATACATCCACTTCAATAGGTATGTTTAGCCATTAAAGTTGAATTATTTTGCCTGTCTATTAGCGCTGAAATTAGCTTAACAAGCGTCCTCAATTCTTAATAGACACCAATTCATAACAATGAAAAAATATTTCAATGAGCATTCGTCGCGACGCAAGGTTATAAATAAAACTGCACTATGTTTAGGGAAAAAAACACAAAACAAACATTTTTAGATTAGTATCTTTTTTAATTGAACATAAAAACAGTTGCAAAACAATCGATCGATCTATCGCGTGGCTTGTAAAAATACAAAATGTTGCACGTATCAATCAACCTAGATATCTGTGTTAATAAATTTGTATAATCATTATCATCATCATCATCAGTCCAGACTTGTCCACTGCTGGACATAGGCCTCTCCAATTGCACGCCACTGTGTATAATATTTGTATAATAGTTGTCGCAAATCTGAAAATTTAAAAAAATATTTAAAAAAGGCAACATAAATTCTTTTTCACATCCAAGTTTTCCATGAGGGTAAATTTTTTGTCACTGCTATAATTAGCAATGAAGTAGTCAACACTGATCATGATATAAAGGATTAGGGGAATGACGATGTATCACAAGTTGCAACACTGTTTGCTGAAGATGACGCTATTCACCTAGATGATAAACGTCTTGCTGAAACTGGGCCGTAGTATGATGTCAACGACCCTACATTTAATGCTTGGTACTAATGAAAACTGTACTTCGCCGTTTTGTTTATCATAGACAAAGTTACTAACGTCAATTTTTCCTAGTCTCTTTTGGAGTGTCCTAAGTATAAGGTGATATAATCTAAAGGAACATAATTTCGGAGAATTAATTACTTAAATAAGAGAAAAAGCAAAAAATCCTGATTACCACTAACGTAACGTTTAGAATTAGGTTTTCTGTGCAATGAACTAAAACAGCTCTTGTAATTATTGCCGATTCGATTGAACGACTAAAAAAAAGGCGATGATGGATTACAATTTCGAGGGTTTGAGTTTGAGTAGTTAACTAGTTTGCAATTACTTAATTTTTTTGCAACAATTTATGCGTAAAAAAATAAGTATTTCTCGCGATAATGCTTGCCTAATTAATTAATTAAATGCAGCCGTTTTGGCCGGCTAATAAATTTAATTTCCTTCTAATCATTAGGTAAATAAAAATTGCTTTACCGAAGACATAACCTTAGACATTCTGTTCATTTTATAAGGCAAAACGTTTTTTAATACGATGTATCGGTTGTTACAGTTCGTATTAACAAATAACTTAAAACTGGGTAACAATAACAAATTCAAGTGCACGACCGACGAATTTACAAAGAATACGTACGTAAAATGTGGCAACATCACGTGCTACATTTCACTGAAAGAATAAATAAATAGTTAGCATCGGTTTGCAACACATAAACAACAAAGCTAGCCAACAACAACAAGAGAAAAAGCTTACTTTTCAAGCGAAAAAGAAACTGGCAAGGACAAGCCTTTAGATGCAGCCTAAGTCGTAGCCCGTATTCTGAAACACTAATCAGTACTCAATTGTCGCTTTGAGCATAATTTTGTCTCATGTACTCAAATACGATTTGAGCGAGACAAACGCTACTAGAGCAGAGATCTGTAAATAAGGGGAGTTTCAGAATACAAGTCTAAAACTTCACGTTCTCTCTCGCAGGCGTCCGCGTCCCTTGCTCTTGTTAGCACAGCTAGTTTGTTTTCACAATTGTAATCTGTTGGCAACATTCAAACAACTGTGGACTGCACGCTTATTTGCATTGTGGAGTCTGGAAGTGGTTTGAGTCGTGGAATGCGGAAAAAGAGGCCACGTTCACCAATCATCGAGTAAAAGGGCTGCATTCGTGGCGCTGACTACATTTATACCACTTACGGGCATAAGCTGTAATTTTCTTAAAACAGCAACATTAATATTACTACTGGTACAAAAGAAATGACAATGAAAAAAAAAAAACGAAACTAGCGCTTGTAGATTGTTGTTTCGAATCTAAAAATAGTTAAAGTGGGCTATAGTGAACGTTTACGTGAACAGCCTGTTGTCTACCTACGTTTTTGTAGCACATTGTATAGTATAGTCACTATAGAAATAGAACACTAGAATTGTACATTGAATAGGTAGGTAATCTGACAAGACGTGAGCATTTCAATGCATTGTCACGCATATCAATTTGTTAAACTGATAAATATTTATGCAAGGTTTTGACACGCCGCGGACTAACTGGAGCGACAGGTTTGTAACTTAAACTTCCTTTGCTGGCAAATGAAGCGTGAAAGCAAGCACTAAAACGCTCAGAAGTTCCTTTGAAATATTCACATTTTGTTTTTAGATAGTGAACCTTATGGCAACGGTATAGAGTGCAGAAGGAAATGTAACAAGCCTTAGAGTGGGTAGTGAGATTTTTTCGCGCAAGGTTGTAGAGTTACCCAATCCCGTCTTATCAAATAATGACACAATTATAACAGTAATAATAGTGTCGGTATGAAATGCGAAAAACGTAACGGTCTATCATAGATTTCATTGAATAGGTTCTTGTGTTGCACAAATTGTATTGATAACTATTTTTGTTGTGTTATTCAGTTTCCTGGAGTTTGTATCATAGTGTCTTATACGAATACTAGCTGTCCCGGCGAACGTTGTTCTGCCAATATACAGATAAACCTTCCTCAAGAATCACTATATCTACTAAAGAAAACCGCATGAAAATCCGTTGCGTAGTTTTAAAGATCTAAGCATTCATAGGGATAGAGAGCGGGAGGCGACTTTATTTTACACTATGTCTTGAAAATGCACTGGCTGCAGATGACTTTATGATTTATAAAGATTTTAAGTGATCAGACTTTCGTATGTTAAACTTACCGTTATCTAAGTAGGCATATTGTTAACATTTGACTCAGGTTATATAGTATACCTGATATTTCATACATTGTATATCAATGCCAATTACAACATCTTACATTGTACGCTAGGTTCAAGATATTATGCTGTTTTTAGGGTAATCCATAGGTAGGTACCAACTACCAATCATATCACAGGAAGTAATAATTAATATTTTTGGTATGCTAGCGTAATAATAAAGTATCTACAAAAAAAACGGGATGGGTGTTAACATAAGTGAAATCGGGGTATCCGCTGGTACAACTTAAGTAGACTTACAGATGCAGTGGGTTGTAGTTTACGTCATATTCCAGCATATTATGTATTAAAAATAGAATATGCCACAGAACTGTTCCCTGGGGCACTTCCTACGAATTGTTTTCTGAAAGTAATTACGGACTCATTTTACAATTTGGCCCTGAATGTTAGTTAGCATTTACGTTATATAGATAATTTGTCATATATTAAGACTAATTATGTTTATTGCCTTTTGAGTATGAAAACAATTCAATCACACGTATTGAATAAGTCTAATTCAACGTAAATATTAGAGATACAATTGATTAAACAGATTGCATCTGTTATAATTCAGAATCATTGACATTTCAATAGTAACATTCTTTAAGTGAGTAGTTGTGATTCGAAAATATTAGAATTCAAGGTGGTTTAGTGAATGGTATGCAGCAGCATTGAGATTTTTTATAGCACCACCTTGTTACTATTAGATACTACAACATCTATTGCTTACCTTATTTGTAATTATAATAATTAGAAAAGTATTAAGGCAGATACTTGTGTACTATATATATGAACATTAACCCCTCTATTCCGTCTTACATAAGTGTGTTGTTCAATTATGTCATTTGATTTCTTTTTGACGTGTAGAAAAGAGTGTGTGACCAAACGTTGATAAAGCAGTCACATAATTCATTTTATCTTTAACATATCTGCACTTTATAATCATTGCCAAATATTGCAAATAATAAGTACCATCTTGACTTGGCAATGCGCTTGACCACGCCCACCTCGAGAGTTCAAATGTCACTGACCAGCGAAACTCTGGTCATGATTTATGGCCCAACGATAGTTATTGCACCAGAGAACAGAACACGCCTATCCGAAGATTATGCCCATACTTAAAGAAGATTGCAGTTACGTCAGTCAATTTTGAAGCCCTGGTGAGAGCTTTCGGGAAGAAAGGAAAATTGTTTTTATAATTTCCTGAATCATCATCCAGACTGAGAGTCCATCAAGAATTGAAAAAAGTAAAACAACTTGCATTCTTAGTAGCATCGAATTGTGTTGTCATTGCTCTAGATAATAAAATGATTGATATATTTCTTAATGTGTTGTGCCAGAATTGTGAATGAAAGAATCAAAACAGAGAGGCAAACTTTTTTCTGTGGAACTTCCATGTAAGATTATTTTAAAATCTATGCAGGTTATAGCTAACTGCAAGGGAACGGTCGAACAGTTTACAATTTCATCTCGAGACGTTATTTAGGGCAACGGCTGCGTGAACTCAACGGTGCCTGTAATTGCCCTCCGGCACTTACAAAGAGAACCCTCAGTATCTGACGCAAGGGAATTACACAATTCAAAGTTAACAAAGTACAACATTATGTCCGTCATTAGATGTAACGCGCGGGAATCTTGGGTGTTTCGGAGAATACCGACTGAGAATGCGCTCACAGACGACCGCTTGTCTATAATTAAGTATTAACAAGTTACCAGATGTTGCTAGACATGTTAGTATTGAAACATAACGAATTGGTGAGTTCAAAGGTGTGTGGGCAAGTTGCGATCGTTCGCGGTGATTATTCAATTGATGGCGACCTTACAGATTGACTCGTCGATCAGCGTTGTAGCGGAATTGGACAGGTCCCATTGTGTAGGGGAGAGATAAACTCCATAGAGTACAAACAAGCATACTCAGGCCGGGTCAAGTACACATTGTACAGCTTGACGACTGTCTACTCTATGACTACACAATGGTTGTCCCACATACGCCGACTTGTGCATTGTCGGATGCACCTATTGTGTTTCAATTTAAGTTTCCAAATTATAATGCCACCGAATACGACCAATACATATCAAATTGCCTATTTATGCAGTTGTAGTTGGTGTTTTGAATGTATTTCAAACTATCTAGAACGTGGACATCTCATGCATACTAATAACGAAGATGGGAAAGTAATGTTTGTTTTTAACAACAACATTAGTTGCTGGACTGTTTTGTAACTTGTTTAGTATATTTATCAGCTTGGAAATGGGATATACTGCTTCCCGGCTAAATATTTGTTTTATTTAAACACTTTAATACGCACAAAAGTACACGTGGCGGACTTAATGCTAAAGCATTTTCTACCAGTCAACCATCAGTAATGGGAAAGACCGATGGGTGTGTCACAAACAAAAACAAAATAGATATTATACATAATATAATTATAAGGAATTAAAATCATATATTATATTATTCTCATTAAATGGAACGTACAAAACAAGGGAGTGTTAATTTATAACTGAATCATCCCCGTATAATCTAACGTACACGTTAATGTTACTCCGGGAGGGATCGTCTTTGTTAATGAAAGGATAAAGTTACGCAGTGTATATCGTCTTCATACCATGTAAACTTTTCGAATGAGGTAAAATTGACTGGTAAAGAGTTTAAACTCAGTGATTTTGTTAGTAACGTTATAATATTTTTAATAATTTTTATTCAAGCAGAGTAAAATCCTAAAAACAAACAAACATGGCTATATCCTAAAATAAAAGTTACTGGATCGCTGTTGTCTATTTTTGCTACTTGCTAGAGTCAGAAAAAGCATAAAACTTATCTGAATAGTGCTTGGTTCCCGTTTCAGAATACGGGCCCTAGAGCGGAGGGAACGGTCATTCTCTCTACAAATTTAATTTCTGCGAGAGCACCACGGTCAAAGGGCTCATCTAAATTTCATGCCTTTGCAGATGGAATTTCTTAATGAATAAAACATTTGCGACGAGTTTGCTAAACGCAGAGAAAAAATAGTTTATAAAAAAATAGACTCGTTTTTGTCTCTGTTTTTGTAGCAATAAATATTGATGAATCTAGGTTTTTACTGATAGTTTTTGTACATCGAAATCGTGCTCGTTTAAAACCACTTAAATTATGAAATCTTCTCAACAAAGTATTATTTATAAGACACATCGAGAAAGTATCTTTTACGCCTATACACTAGGTGGGCTTGTATTAATTGTGTGATTTATGTCCTGGGAAAAGTAAGATATGATTATGTACATTGTTTAAATAGTTAATAATGTTTAATAGGGTAAATAGGTACATAATGAACAAGTGGGCTCCATCGTAGACAACATCGCTGTTTAACCTCAGACATGATGGCGGTCGCTTGTGCATTGAGTTTAAAAAAATACTGAAATAAAATTTAAATATCCACATTTATAAGTATTTATATGAACTACGTATTATATAGATTTATAGAGTCTCGTAACTTAAATATGTTCCGAATTGCAGTGCTGATCTAACGAGCTACTGACTTAGTTGTGTTGATATTGCTAATGTTGAGTTAGTGAATGTTGACCTGCTAAACTCTTGTAGTTTCTTCGATCTGGCATGAAAATAACGAAATCAGCTATACACATCGCTTGACGCTGCGATACCAGTGCGATGCAAGTACGAGACTTTGGTAGACTTACACCCCTGGTACAGGTTGACAATACAAAAAGATATATTACCTTGTTTTCCAAAGCTGTCACTTCAGTGTAACCTCCCAATGTATCTTTGCAGCTGTTACATAATTATTCACACAAACAAGTTTCTTATTGTTGTGTGTAACTTTTGCTTACTTTTGCTTTTCTTCCTACACAGCGTTCAACTTGATTGTATTTTATTTGAATATATTAACAACTATGCTGATTTTATTGTGTAACTAGAAACACAAAAAAAGATCTGTTTTGGATTGAACAATAAGTAGACCAGATTGTTTTATTTTGAAATAAAATATACCGCCGTGTGAGCCGAAACTGGGTCCCTAAATAAGGTAAAAAACAAAAAAAATGAGGAAAATTTTACGTTGCTTCTTTGAACAATATAAT
>SJJU01003544.1:0-20657 GCA_012932125.1 Conopomorpha cramerella
TTTATTCTAAGTATGCGAAATGATCTCACCTGAAATGCCGGCTGCTTGCCGGAGTGGAAGACGCCGCGGCTGCCGTGCAGCAGGCGCACGGCCGGGCACGCCGCGCCGTACGCGCACTGCTCCGAGCGGTAGTTGTACGCGCACGACAGCACCAGCACGCGCGCGCCGTGGTAGTGGAAGATCACGTTTATAATGTCCTGCGCGATGTTGTACACGACTTTATTGTAAAGTAAACACACCTATGTTAATACACACATATAGGTCCCTATACTTACACTACACTTAAGTGGTAGGTACCTACACCATATATTCATGTACACACTCACACATACATAAATACACACACACATGCATGCATACATACATATACACACACACACACACTCACCACTACTTAAGATTAGATTATAAGTCTTACTATAAAAATTGCTGTGTCCTACAGGATCTACAATGCTTGTACAATCCATATATGTAACACCTTTTATACCTACCATTATGGAACGCAATAAACTTATTGAGTATTGAGTATAACATTTTAACCTTTTGATCGCCGGAGGACTAGTTTCATTTTCACTATTTTCAATTCTATTCTGATGATCGTAAGCTTCAAAATCACTTGTCGATTGTGTCTGATTTATAAGACATTGGCGGTGAAAAGGTTAAGGAAATTCAACTGATATTACACGTTTTAAACGGGTATTATAGCGCGAAAATTGACCAACGATAAGCAAAATTAACTAAAGACAAGCATTCAGCTTATCTTAGTTATCAGTGACGTGCACACCATATAGGCAAAAAGACACTGCCTACCTTAGTATTTTAGTTACATACATACATACATACACTTCAGGCCTGTCTCCCAGAGGGGTAGGCAGAGACTACAGATTTTAGTTACCTGACCTAATAATAGAGTTATTGCTAGATTATTTTTTGTTGTACTCACGACATAGGCTAACGAAGGTCCTGTGTTTTGTGGGTCAGTAAATAGGTAGGTATATTTCTTAAACACAAGCTATCTATACATAGGTGTCAATTCTTGGGGATCACTGCCAACCTTGTCGTAAAAGCCAGTGCACGCCACTGTTAGTTATTTGCCCGACGTTTAAACTCCCGGTTTAAACTATTAATATAACGTCAGTGCGCGTTTCTTTAAAAAAATATTCAAATATAAGTCCGAAATTTCGACACGGTTACACGTGCCGTGGTCGCGACACGTCGGGCAAACAACGAAGGTAAGCTGAATGCTTATCTTTGATTAATTTTCCCGCTATAATACCAGTTTTAAACTTTTAATATCATGTCAGTGCGCGTTTCCTTAAAGAAAAAAAATATACTCAGAGGCACAGTTAACCGCCCACTCGGCTAAAGTGGCATAACTTTGTTTATAATAACTAAATGCTTATGGTGTTGAATGACAATTTGTTACGTGAGTAGTTTATGATAGATTGAAACATTTTATGACCTTTTTTTTTAAGATACCCTCAAGTGAAAAAATCATGCAATAATGAATTTATGAAGTTACATCGGAAAATGTCAGTGGGCGGTTAATTGTGCCTCTGAGTGTATATAAAAACAACAGACTTCAAACAGGCAGACTTTCGACAGGCGAAATCGGTGTCCTCTCGATTTATTTCGTCTGCAATCATCTTCATTGAAATAATACTTGTGATCAACATCATCAGCCGCTTGAAGTCCACAGCTGGACGAGGGCCTACCCTAATGATTTCTATGGTAATTTGGGGGGAAATGCCAATAATCGCCACGCTTGGTGGGCGGGTTGGCGATCGCGGTGGTGTTGTGGTTTAGCTCACAGAAAGCGCTGCTGCCCGTCTTCAGGAAAGTTCCCTCCATAACATTGATTTAAATAATTGCTACGCCCGGGAGTCTTCGCTTAAATAATCTACTAGCATATCTAATAGTGTATTTGGAGTGGAGGAAAACATTTAAAGAAAAAATATTTTGAAAGATTAACTGTCGAACTCTATTAAAATAATGATAAGCAGCCATTTAAAACACAGAAACAGTTACAGAAATAGCGGTAATCATATTAGATTGACGTCCCTACATCTGTCACTAATGTCATTTATAGCGACCGAGAACAGGATATAATATTTGTCAAATAAACATGCGAAATTCCCTCAGACCAAAGACAACTAGACTTCCAAGTCGCTAACCACCTCAGTCTGTCTATTTCCCACCAAAATGTATGGAAAATGATGTACTTCTGGATCCAAATTGTCACTTTTACTACAAATTTGACAGTATGAATCCAGATTTACCCTGATATGCAGTAAGGAACATTCGATAATTCTCTTACTCTTTCACTCCTGCACGTTTTTCATATCGTTGTCTCCTTTTATTGTAAACGTCAGTTCAGTATTGCAAGTCCAGTTGTTTCCGGTCTGAGTTAAATTCCCCATTAATATCGCAAATGTTCCACTCACCTGGTCACCCCACGGTATGTAAAGTTTATATTTGAGCATGATGGGCGTGACGTAGTCCACCCAGCCGAACTCGCGCATGCGGGTCAGGTTCATCAGCATCACCCCAGAGTTCAAACCTTAACAAGACATGCATTTACATCAATCAATCCCATCATCATCATCATCATCAGTCACATAACGTTCACTGCTGGACGAGGGCCTCACCCAATGAGGTCCGTCATTTGGGGTGAAATGCCAGTAATCGCCACGCTTGGCAGGCGGGTTGGCGATCGCCGTGGTGTTGTGGTTTAACTCACAGAGAGCGCTGCTGCCCGTTCTCTGGAGAGCTCCCTCGGTCGCCTCTTACGACCCCCATGACGGGAAAAGTTGGGCTGGGGTGGTGACACATGTATTGTAATCGCCGTCACCACACGGCTATGGAGATAATCCCAACCACTTTTCAACAAACAACTGTAACTCCTCTTAGGAGCTGGGAACATAGACTTTGCGCCTTTTAATCCCAAATCGAGGTAGGCAGAGGCACTTTGCGAAAGCAAACCCCCACGGTTCACCAAGCGTATTTTACCCAACGTGACAGGGGGTGAGCCTATCGCCGTTATAGGCTTCACACACGTAGGAGCTGGGAACTACAAGGGCATCCAGAATAGACCAGGGCTGAATCTATGACGTATGTGCTAGATCCGCGTGGGGGGGCGGGGGGCTAGCAGTGGGTTGGGTCTCCCATAGTTATAGTAGCCATACCCGCGATTTATCCCGGATTTCTTGGGAATTTCAGGATAAATACAAGGTATTACTCACTTCCCATTTATAACCTGGTAAGATTAGTAAAGATAAGATATAATATTAGTAAGAAGTAAGATAAGATTACCTTTTTTCATCACTTTTTACAATAGGACAACCAGGAGAACGGCAAAACGTTATCCATACCAGCTGGATTTACTATTTACGCGAACCAAACGCTGTGCGTCTGCTTTCATAGTGCGAACCGCCAGGATGTGGCATGACTTACCGGAGTCTGTGTTTCCTGCTCAGTACAGTCTGAAGGTCTTCAAGTCGCGGGTGAATAGGTACCTAATGAACAAGTGTGCTCTATCGTAGACCACATCGCTGCTAACGTCGGGCAGGATGGTGGTCAAGCGCTTGTTCATAGAGTAAGAAAAAAAATATAATATGAATTCGAATAACTCACCATACTTTCCATAGAAAGGATGTTTCGCAAATCTTGGATACCACGAGACATTGGGATTTTCATCCTCAACAGCCATGGCTGAAATTTGGCTGCTGTTGAACTTGGCAAAGTGACCCCAGAGGTCATCCACTGGCCCCAGGAAGAGGACATCGATGTCAACATAAATGAGTGCGTCTATCTGTGGCAGTAGTGACTGAAAGAAAATGTTATAAAGCAATGCATATTTGTCATAATTAGGTTACCTGGAAGAAATCGCGTCTGAGCGATAAGGTCGCCATTTGCAATCTTACCAGTGTTAGTTTTACATTTCGTAATGTACAGTGTGCAATAAAGAGTATATTCATTCATTCATTCATAATTGTCATGGTACAAAGTACACACATCATAAGCGTCTAGGGATCGAGTACATTTTAGAATATTGCAATCAAGGATATATTATACAAAAACTGAATTCATTCATAATTTATTCAAAATGTGGTGATAAGTCATTGATACAGGCATGGGGAATTAGGTAGGAGACCAATCCAGAAGATTAAGATTTGATTTAAATAAATTAGTTTTTTTTTAGAGCCAAAAATGTTCTTGATCCCTAGACACTTTTGATGTGTGTGGGAATCGAACCCACGACTCTACGGAGCAGAGGCAGACATGCTGACCACTACACCAACGGGCCCCTCGGTATTGGTATACATACTTACAGAAAACAAAAAATAAAAAAAATAAAAATTACACTTCACGCCTTTAATCCCAAAGAGGGGTAGGCAGAGGCACTTGCTAAAGCAAGTACCCACGGTTCACCAAGCGTATTTAACCCAACGTGACAGGGGGTGAGCCCATCGCCGTTATAGGGTTCACACACCTTGTGGTGTGCGGGTTTCATCACGATGTTGTCCTTCACCGTACGAGCGTTGCGTTGCGTACATAGGCTCTGAAAAAGAGTCCCATTGGTACACGTCCAGTAGCCGGACTCGAACCCGGGACCTCCCGGTTACAAGTCAAGTGTCCGACCAACTGGACCACAGACGCTCATCAGAAAACAAATCACAAACATAAGCACATACTTACAGGTATAAACAATCGCTGCGCAGCACATTTACTAAACAAGTTCATCCAATCTTCTTCATGTTCTTTTGGAAAACTAATATTATGCAATTCAAACTCAAATGCAGCATTGTCAATTGTCTTCCAATCGCTTAACGTTTCATTAAATTGTGACCACAAAATGTTGTCCGTGAATATTATAAAGTGTAAAGGTGTTCGAGTGAACAGCAGAGCCGATTTCACAACATTTAAAGCTTCATTGAACCTTGTCTTGCATACAACAAATGATATAAAAATCTTTTGTTGTTGCTGTGGGCTGAGGTCTGAAGCTGCTGGTGTTGACTGTTTCAGCGTACTGGAAAGAGAACATTAGAAATATTACAATCTTTTTCTACACTCAAAGACTATCAGAGAATAGTAATGTTATAGCTAACTACACCAGATAACACATTACTTAACCCTCTACTGCATGAATTAGAAAGGTATAAAATAAAAATATATTTGACTATGGTACCTACGCTTTATTAGAGCAGCATAAAAACCATTGGAAGAAAAAAATATAATTATATTCAACTTCAAGTTTTTTTTTAAAAAGCAAAGGAAAAATGATAATGAAACAAAAAGTTATATGTAGGCTACACTGAAAGTTTTGCGTAACTTTAAAAAAAACAAGTTGCAAACAAATATTTTTTTTAATTATTTTTCGAAGTATTCTTCCCTTACATTTTAAACACTTTTTCATGCGGCTGAACCAATTTACAAAACATGAGGACCATTTGTCTGATGCCATGTTTTTCACATGCTCATTAAAGGTCACTACTCCCTCTTTCGGTCTCGTTAAAGGGAAACCGCTCATCAGATGCTTCATTTTCGCTATGTGCAAGTTAAAGCATACCTCTGAAATCTTTTCGCGTTAGCTCCATTTTTACTGTCGATGCAAACTTGAATGTGTCATAAAAACAAATGACAGAGATGATTTGCCGCCAATTTTTTTTTTCTTTTTACAATCAAGGTTGTGTTTAAAAAAATATACGATTCGAAATTCAAACACTTACGAAAAGTCAGAAGTGCAAAACTTTCAGTGTGCCCCATGTAACAGCAGTAATTGAAACCTAAGTTATAGTCATAAATAAGTGTTAATGCTTACGAGCCCATATCTGTCCGAGTGATATAAAGCTTCATATGCATTTTAAACCAGACATGACCTCGTAACTATTAGACCATTTTGAAAAAAATCTGGTAATACCTATTTTAATCGTAATAAAAGCACAATTAACTGATTAACATAACATTTTGTCATTTTGTTTGAACACTCAACTTATTGAACTTGAACCAATTATAAATGCACTTTTTTTGCCATGCAAAATACGAGTTTGAGCACACCATTTTTCTGTATCTGGCTACACCCGGTAAAATGAGGGTAGTTCGAAACATATCAGACCATGATTACGAAAATATGTCTGGTTACTGGTAAATATTTGTTCTATCTATACAGTTCATCATCATCAGCCTATACTTGTCTACTGCTGGACATAAGCCTCACCAATTGCACACCACTGTGATCTGTTTTCGGCTTCTCGCATCCAGCTTCTGCCAGCCATCTTGCGACCATCAGTCCACTTGCCTTGCCTGGTGGCGTCCTACACTCCGTTTTCCGAGACGCGGTTTGCGTTTGCCCCAACAGTTATCGGCATGCATTTCGTCCTGATCCCGAAAATGGGGTCTCTAGAGCCACATTAACAAGCCACTTCACCGCAGACCTGCCAGAAGTCAGTGCTTTTGGGGCGTGTTCGTGGAGTAGAAGTGTGGTTATCCTGTTCTTAGAAATGGAAGATAAGACCCTGTTGAAGAACTATCAACCCATTTCCCTTCTAAGCCATGTCTACAAGCTGTTTTCAAGAGTGATCACAAACCGTCTTGCGCGAAGACTACAAATTTCAACCTGTGGAGCAGGCTGGATTTTAGACCGGCTATGACATAAACCATATCCACACAGTGCGGCATATCATAGAGAAACTTTTTTTTGTCTATTTTTATCTGCAATCACTTGGAGAACTATAAGCAAATGAATGGTTGACATGATGACATTTTAGAGAAAATTTAAGAATATAATCTGCCCCTGTGTCTAGCATTTGTGGACTATGAGAAGGCCTTTGACTCAGTTGAGATCTGGTCCGTTCTAGAGTCTCTGCAGCGTTGCCAAGTTGACTGGTTATACATCTAAGTGATAATATACCTCTACGAGGCTGCCACCATGTCCATCCAAGTACAAAATCAGCAGACAAGGATTTTATTTCCCCGAAATTGTTCACAAATGCAATGGAGGATGTTCAAGACACTGCATTGGAAAGGATGTGGCATCAACATCAATGGCACTTGCTTTTGCAGACAACATTGTCATCATGGCAGAAATGTTGCAGGACCTTCAATGGATGTTGAATGACCTAGCTGATTCTTCTCTATGGATCGGCCTATGGATGAACTTAGATAAAACCAAGGACATGTACAATGAACATGTTCTACTAGAACTGATTTCAGTCCATGGTACCTTCTTGAAGTTGTTCAAAAATATGTGTACCTTGGGTAGACATTGCACTTAGGTAGAAACAACTTTGAGGATGAGGTAAACAGAAGAATTCAGCTGGGATTGACAGCATTTGGGAAGTAACATTGAATCTATACAGTGAAGTGTTTAAAATGTGTGAAATTAATTTATGTTAAAAAATCTTGAGATTGAGACAAAGTCAGGAAACCAAATATGGTTTCATATGATATGGATATATGCATAGAGGGTTAGTCCAGAATGGTAGGAGATGAGCCCATGTTGTTATAGGATTCATGCACCTCATAATTTGTGCCTTCACCATTAGACCTGCACTTAGAGTGAAGGACAGCCATGTTTGGCTGCTCCTAGGACTCTTTCAGATGGATTATCAATAATTTCACAGAAAAAATATCAGAAAATGTGTTATGCTAAAGCAATGTGAGACTGTACTAGTTTTCATTGTTCTGTTATTTGATGATTAAAAATAAAATGAAATGAAATTATACATGTTTAATATATAATTTACCAATAACTTACCTGTTTGATATTTTTGAGATAAAGAACTGTGTGATGCCACTGTACTTAGATGGAGTACCATTGTATTTATAAATATTGAACACAAGAAGAAGACAACACAACAAAATAATCAGTCTAATAATCAATGTTTTAGGTCGAGGCATTGTACACGACTGCTGTAATATTTTTCTAATAGCTATTAGCTAGTTACTTTTTTGCTAACACATTTATATCAGTTCAGTTAGCACAGCATGGCATTCGGAAGAGCAAAGAACAAGTACACTCTCTAAAAGATAATATATTAATTGATCGTGATAATGACCGTTGCCGACTTAATTTTTTTGTTGAAAATGTGATGTAATATTAGTTCATTTCAGAAATAAATAACCGGAAAATTACGGAAAACAAACAATAACAAACAAGCGTTGCCGATGCCGTTTCAGCACCGATGACATTTTCTTCTTATTGTTTTTAATTTTGTCCCTTTCTGGAGAAGGCAAAGGTAATGTAGTCACTTACCGTTTATATTTTAACAGAATACAATCCTACTAAGTTCAGTTTTGTACAAAGTTCGGTATTACTTGTGCGTAGCGATCTTAGACCTCTTATTTGTATTGCAGAGTGCTATTATTTAATTGATTACTTACGTGATTTTAGTTTAGTCAAAGAACGACAGATACTGGGCCAAACAAAGTTACGAAACAAATTATCAATCACACCACGCAATTTGTATTATTGATATATTGATTGAATTGAATTGACATTTACTCTGTTTCCTGATTGCATTTCATGGCAGATTTTAGCAAATCTTTTAGATTTATTCCCACAAATCAGGCCTAAAAAGTAATTTATTAATGGTGTCTATTTAGTTGGAGATCCAGTTGCACTTAGGAGTATTTATCTGACCGTTTCTAACTACAAATCACCATGGTTGTGGGGGCATTTCCTATAGCGAAGTTATCAGTCCTATTAGTGAAACAAATCAGTAAACCAATTGCAAATGTATGCAAAGAAAGGGCTAAAAACAGTCCTTTTTTCAGGACTTATGTTTGTATGCCTCCGGCGCAATGTAAGTTTGTATTATTTTTGAAAGTGTAGTACCAGGTCGATTTACATAACATTGTGTGACATATATTCAATATGTATTGATTTACAGTCTACAATTGGTGCGAGGTGAAGGCAAAGATGTGGATATTAAATCTTGGCAAACCAGTTAATATTCCTGTTCTCAGCCAAGAAATGGCCATTGAACTTGGTGCTAATTTGTTGGGTGAAACGGTGATATTCGTCATTGGTTCTGGGTTACTAATAATTGAATACAACAGGTAGGTGGGCTCTAAATTTTGGGTAGTCAATTAGAGATTATGTGACAGTGTATTTAGTGCCATAAATATTTTTATGTTACAGACAATCTAAGAAAGAGACAGCCAAGGAGCTCAAGAAAGAGGAGGAAATGAAACACATAACAACCACAATCACTGACTTGTACTTTGCTGTACAGCAGCAGCAAACACAGCTCAGAGAAATGGAAAGACTTGTGCACTCAATAAGTAAGGAATTTACTTCATAGGCTTGTCCAGTGTCAGATTCTCAACTCAACATGCAAAAGATGCCTAATCCAAATTGTGTTATTTTTGCGATTTGATGCTTTAATCCTGGGACTTGATGTTTTAGTCCTGACATTTTTTGCTTAGAAGCCTTTTAAGTTAAATAATAGTTCAGTAGACTATTTTACCTACTTACCAAAAACTCAAATGGCTCTACTTCAGAACAATATGGACATGAGTTTATGTTTGTAGATGTGTAAAACCACAAGTTACAGGTTAACATTTTTGTTTCAGCTGGTACAAAGCCTGTAAGTCCTCCACAGGGCCCTACACCTGCTCCAGCAGCAAAACCACCTGTCCCTCCGCAGACTCCCCCCACAATTAGTCCTAACGTCAATAATATACACTATGTACACCAATACAACACGGACAATAACCAATCTCAAGTATCGCAAACACCCTACCCAGACAGAGGTTTCATACTAAAATCCCTAAATTACATTGAAATGGATGTATTAAGTTCAACATTTTTTGCCGAGGGTAATAACAAGAAGTCACAAGATGTGGATATAAAAATAAATAAAAGCAAATCGCAAACAAAGCTTCTTCCTCCACAAGAACTGCATCAGAAGGAAGCTCTATTGACGGAAACCCTTCACAACCTGGAGAATGAATTCAGAAGTTTATTCTAAGTTCTAGCACATGCCAATTTTCTATTCAGTCATGTTTTAAGTAAACTTGTGTAATTAAGCCTTTGTGTAAATATGTTAATATCAAACTTAGCTCGATTTTATTTGTCTAGTGGCAATAGTTTGGTTATTTCCTATGGTTTTTGATCTAATGCGCATTTAATAGACACTTGGTTACCTGGAAAAAATCGTTTTGAGCAATGAAATCTTACTATTGTAAATTTTACATATTTTGTGATGTAACATGCAATAGACTATATTCGTTCATTAATTCATGAGTGCATGGAATGTAGTACATATTATCAATATTATAAATCCTATGAGAACCAACTTTTTTCAGAGCCTATGTATGCAACACTCATACCATGACGGAAAACATCTCCTACCCTGCTTTGGGATTAAAAGGCCTGAAGTGTATTTTTATTAGTTTTTAATTTAAAACCTATATAAATAACTGAACTATTGCAATTAGATGTTGTTTATATAGTTGTTATATGTTTTTTTAGTATTTTTTGTGATAGTTTTTGCTTTGAGAATAAACATTAAATGTTAACAAAAGCAAAATAAGATTGGTTTGGAAATATAAAATATAAATTCTTAAAAATTTATTGCAATATGCAATGTAGTCATTATTGTTTAATGCTGGTTGTATTAATAATTCACCATCATCATGGCACTGTATGATTGTCTCAAATGCTTTGAGTAAATAAACTTGTAATCATAAATAAAAAAATTGTTGAAGGAAAAAACTTTTTATTCTTTAAGTGTCTGTGCACCAGCCCCCCTAGCACAGCGCTCCAAGACATATAATGGGCTGCGATTGGTTGAAACAAACTGAGTTGCACAAAGCTTGACATAACAGCCAATCACAGTGCATTTTGTTCTATGTCGTGTCTTTCTTAACATGTGAGAGATACAGAGGGTTGTGGGTTTGAGACGTAGACATGCAACAATGAATTTTTTAAAAAGTCTATGATCACAATGCTACGCTCATAGGGCGGAGGGGAAATCATGGTGATGAAACTCGCATACCACAAGGTGTGTGAACTCTATAACGGAAAAAGTCTTACCTCTTGCTCTATTGGTATGCATATTAATGTGTAGAACGGTGGAATGTCATTCCACCGTTTCGGTATTAAAAGGCGTAGGTATAGTTTGTTTATATTTTTTTTTAATTCTTTACATAAGAACACACTACTCTAACCACTCATTCATGTATGTACAATCTTGAGGTGTAATAAGACCCGTAGAGTAGCACTTATAAATCAGTGGACACACTCCACAAGGCACTTGTACCAAGCCTGGAGCTGGTATCAGAGGCTCTATGGCACGATAAACCCGACTTCCGTCTGGGTACAAACTGCTTTCAGCTTTTCCATCATAAACCAGAGTGTTGAGAATTGTAATGACATCTTCGACATCAAGTGTAATCTGAAAATAAAATATGGTTTTATTTTCTCATCTGACATACACATAGTTCATACCTCAAAAATTTTCTACCTGTCAAATTGCAGCCTATCTTATATAAAAAATAGCCTATAATCCTCCACATTATAAAATCTCTAGGTACTAAGTTTTGTCAAAAACCATTGAGTAGTTTTTCATTGAAGATTAGTAATAAACATTGTATGTTTATATGAAAATTGTATGTGTGAAAATTTGCAGCAGACCAATCAGGCACACTATTAACTTTATTCATAACATGGTTTAATCTCTATGTTAGACACATACCTTACTTATACCTAACTCATTTATATACTTCTGTACTTCAACAGCAGAAGCGAATGACTGTGTTCTACCAACAATAGGTCCTCGAGGATTGTTCTTTATTTTGTCCGCCCTTTGCTGTAGAAACCTCAGGCATTGTCTGTTGAGAATATCTACAAATTCCGATTCAAAGTCCTGGTCTTGATACCATGCTCCACCAGAGATTGACCTGTCTGGTTCTAGATTATAAAGCATGTAGACCTTTTTCTTGGAAGCCTGTAATGTAGTATGCAATTCATTGTTATAAAAGTACATAAAAAATGGGGTTTACATTTTTTTTAAAACACAATGAACAATTGTTGGATCACCATCCTGCTTGATGTTAAGAAGCAATGTGGTGATGGTGTGATGCTACGATAAAGCACACTTGTACATTAGATACCTATTCACCCATGACTTGACGACCTCCAGACTATACTGCACAGGAAACATGATATAACATTAGAAGTTCCATTTTAATTTTTTAAACTAGTTTAAACTTTAACACCATGGTGTTAATAATAGGTTACATTTTAAATGAAGTGGTGTCTCTCATCAAGGAAGAATCTATCTCAGTCTCATACAAACTTATATAATTCTTACATTAACACATTTGACAGCTTTGATGAGTTTTTTTCCTTCTAAGCTCTTTAAGACTTTATTCAGTTGAGTCATGGCCAAGTTGGACCTTTGTCTGATATCACGTATCCATATTCCTTTGGTACCTGCTTCTTCTATTAAATTATAAACAACTTTCTCTTCATTGTCCGCGCCTTTCACAGCTTGCTTACTTGTTTGAGCCTTTAATCTGAAATTTTACTACATTTGTATTTTGTTACACATAAAAATGGCCTATTTTACTCAATCAACAAAAGTTATAAAGTGAACTTTTGAAACTTAAGTGTTGTGAATAAAACTTGCCTGTATATCAAAGACCCTCCTTGATTAAATAAATCAAACAAGCCTTGTTGCAATAGCTTGTTGATAGTCACAACTAATGTACTGGGTGTTAAATCAGATACAGTTGATAGTATATCTTTGTCGGAAATGCCTTTCGGATTCTTCTTAGCCAGAGCTATAATTTTTTCTTGAATTTCCTGGTCTTTGGCGTTGTCTTCGCTCATTTTGTGAATATACACAGATGTAATACACAGTAGTTAAGATCTCTAAAACAAATTAACAGAGCTAAATAATACAAAACTAAACTAAATGTAATTTTGGCTGTTTGGCTTAATTTTTTGTGATTGTTTTGAAAGTGAATTAATTTGTAGGTTATGTTCAAATGTCAGTGTTTGTTTTTTTTTTTTTAATGCGTACGCTGGATTTCATGACGTATTCGCCGCTATTGTTCACACATCTTGTGGTATGCGGGTGGTATGTGGTATTCATTATGATTTTGTCCTTCATCATATGAGCGTTAGCGTCCATAGGCTGTTGAACCCATTGATGAAAAGTAAACCTCGATTCACAACTTCCAGCAGATCCAATACTAACCACATAACTATTATTATTATTTAGACGGTTCTCGGGATTCACCCACACCACCAACATGAAAAGTTCATTATACATTTCAAATTTCTTTATTAATTAATCGATCTTACAAATAAAACAATTATTTATAGCTAAATATCTACTTAAAACTAATTTTCCATATTCAATAACGTAATGCTTTCTTTTGGCGGGAAACTCGTTCGAATTATGAACATACTGTTGACTTCCGGCGTCGCATGCAATGTTTCTAGATAGCCAAACCAGTATATCACGAGCCCTGGGCCGAACCTGTTCCAGTAGCAGGTGAGTTGGTCCTTCAAGTAGCCCGAATGATTTTCCTCGTCTCCAAATAAGGCTTTACTCTCGACCCAATTGACTATGAAGCCGTCAACAGCTATTGGTACATCCAACTTGAAGTCTGGGGTCTTGTCGTAGCCTCGGGACCGAAGGACATTCTCATCGGAGAATGATATATTCATCAGCCTCAGCTCTCTCTCAAGACGGAGCTCGTATTCCAGACCAATTGATCTGAAAACGGGAGTTAAAGAGCATGAATGGAATTATTATATGTTTATTTAACACTTTGCCCTACCTACTTGTTTGCACAATAAAGGAAGATTACAACTTCAAGACGCGCATATCCCAGTTTGTACACAGAACTACCTAACACAGCCTACCACAGAACACAGCCTAAGAAACATCAGCACTGGCTGAAAATCAGCGCTGCGGGCACGAGCCCCAGCACATGCTGAGCCAGATGCCATTTGACTTTGGTAGAAGCACATTAAACGGGCTACATATTTTTGTCTTTTAGTTCGTAATTTGCTTTTTGTGTTATATTTTGTCATGTTTTATGTGTTTCTATTGTGATCAATAAATCGATTCCTCGGGGTAGAAAGGTCGTAAAAGCCACTTTTGGTCAAATTGAGTTATGAATGCTGGCTTATGCAGAATTCTGAATTTGAAGAAGTCTATATAACTGTAAGTTGATGATATGGTTTATACGATCTTTCTACCTCGAGGTATCGAAATGTTATTTCTTTCATCTTCTTTCTTCTAAGACAACCAACAAAGGAGGAAGTAGAAGGCTCAGTCAAAAACTACAAGATTCCTTTATGGCTGGTTGTCCAAAATACAATGTCAATTAACATTTGATACTTAATTCCATACTACCGAATATTAGGTAGTTTAACCTTTTTAACTTCTAAATCCCAGTATTAGTTCTTGTGATTTGGAATTCTGGTCTGAATACCATAGAATTTAAAATTATTAGTCTGATATATAACACAATGGGGGTTAAAAGGTCCACAAAAGAACATACATACTCTTCACACCTTTTGATCCCAAAGCAGGGTTGCTTGCTAAGCAAATGACCACAGTTCACCAAGCATATTTAAACCAAAGTGACAGGGGATGAACCCATCGCCGTCCACCAAAGGACAATTTTTATTTAATGTACCATCTTATTGTCTATAGATACTAAGTATAATGTTCTCTGGATGACTTTACGAGAAGCTCGTTGTATTGTTTATGTTATAGTACAAAAGTACGTACCTAATTAATATAGTATGCAAATGTTATCACTTCTCTGTCGTATTAGGTTTTTGCCTGTCAAGATAGATGTAAGTTATGGTGAAATAAATAAAAAAATAAAACTGTACATTGATTATTTTTACGAGAAAACCAGTGGTGTATATCAATTTGCCGTTACAGAAGCCGAATTTCATATTTTTGGAAAAATCAAATCTGTCTACCTGTGTTTGTCCGCGAATCGCGGTGTGTCGCGAATTGTGAGAAGGAATTACGCGTGGAAGATCGATACTGAAATTTTAAAATGCAATATAAGAAATTACCCTTTAATAATATCTGCGTAAGGTCCATACTGATTGTCGTTCATCGTTCCCTGAAAAACAATACAAGGCTTTATTTTTGCAATGTTGCAAACTTTGAAAAATATAAAGTGAAATTAAAAGTTTAAACCAGACATTAAGGCGCGAAAATTATTAAAAAAATAAGCATTCAGCTAAACCACCGCGGAAAAAAGAACAACAAGTACAGCTGATGTTAGTGTGGTGTGGCGTGTCGAACGAAACTTTAATGGGGAATTTTCAAACTCCAAAAGTTTCTTATCTAGATGTCGCTAGTAGATATCCAGGGGGACTTCTGTCAGTTATATTTTAGTGCGTTTTTTTATTATTTGGGTGAGTTATGAAGACTTTTGTAACATGTAGTTGTTGTTCAATACGGACTGCTTGAAGTTAGTATCTGTCATAACTAAGAGAAACAGGGGCCCGGAAAATTCCCCATTCTCAGCCAACCAGTGCTTGACGCCGCCACCATACTCTCTTAGCTTGTGACCACAGCACATGTAGCTGCGTCGAAACATAGAGCAAAAAATGAAAGTAAGCTGAAATCGTCATCAGCTCATACTTGTCTACTGCTGGACATAGGCCTCTCCAATTAACCCAACCACTGTGATATGTTTTCGGCTTCTCGCATCCACCTTCTCCCAGCCATCTTGCGTATATCAGTCCACCTTGCTTAAGGGCGGCCTACACTCCGTTTGCAGAGACGCGGTCTCCATTCGAGAACTCGAAGCTGAATGCTTGTCCTTGATTAAACTTTCAATAATATGCCAGTTTCATAAAAAAAAAAATAAAACAATACACTTCACGCCTTTAATCCCAAAGAGAGGTAGGCAGACGCACTTGCTGAAACAAGTACCAACAGTTCACCGAGCGTATAAATTGGTTAAACCCATTGTGACAGGGGGTGAGCCCATCGCTATAAAACTAAAGCCTGGACAAATAGTAGGTTTCCTAATGATATTACTACTATTATAAAGAGGCTCTGAAACTACTTGAGCTAATCACAGGAATGAAGAATTTTATCCCAAAATTCCCATGGGGTGGATAAAAATTACAAATAACATCATATGCTATAGCTAGCTACTTTATACTTACAATAAACACTTGATATGCCAAATGCTTGTCTTCAATTAGTGTTGTGTCTTTCATGCATTTTTTTACCATTGTTGAGTAAGTGTAAACATTTTGAAGTAGAGACCTCGCAAAAAGAGCTGGTGTTATGCCTTGTTGGTCTGATAACCTGAGGAATAAATTATTTTATTACTTAAAGATTTCGGAATAGAATTTAACTGTTTTTGTATTCATTTTTTATTATTTACAAATATTCAATTCTGCAGAAAGTTTTATGCATTACTAGTGGACACCCCGTGATTTCATTTGCATAGTTTCAGTATGTCATACTACTATAACACCCTCTAATGCACTAAGTCCCATAGGAACGGGATAAAAAGCATCCTATGTTATTCTCCTGGTTCTAGATGTAGATGATACGGGACGTTTCCGCAACTCGACGTCCAGTGCGCCTATTGTGCGTCTCCTGGTTCTAATCTACATCCTCACAAATTTTCTGTCTAATCAGTTGAATTGTTCTTGAGTTATAAGTGTTGTAACAAACCCGTCTTTGTTTTATATATTATATAGATTTGTAATTGAACAAATGATAAAATGGGTTCCAAATAATGCATCTAGACAATAAAAAAAAAATTTAAATTTTTACATACAACTTGTTGATAAGACAACGACGAAATAGCAAACAAAATATCAGATCCCACTAATATTATAAATGGATAGTTTTTGAGTGTGTATATTTCTTCATGTTTAAAGGACTGGAGAGATTTTAATACAATTTGGTACAAAGTTAGCTGAGACCCTGGATACACACAGAACACATAAATTATAACTTGTCTCAAAACTCCTAGGGGAATGGAAGAAATCATGGGTAAAACTACTAGGTTTTAAACTTGAAACATGAAATATTTGGATTTGTATATCACAGAAAGTGTATAACTTACGTAAGTATAGCATTTGCATTGCTCTTGTTATTAACATGATGCTCATATAGATCATAGTACTTGCTTGAAATTGATGGCGACTTTCTATAACTGTGCTTCATTGATCTCTGTGTTAATGTCGCTATGATACTCCCTATAGTTGTAACGGGTAAACTGAAAAATAAGTATGTATGCTTTATCACAAAAAATACTGAATACTACCCAACAAAGCAAACATTGTTTTGGCAAAATACTTTATGTATGTATGAGTGTATTTCTGCCATTAAATAAATTAATTCATTTTATCTAGGTACTAAAGAAAAGTACAAACATTAGATCTTTAGCATACATAGACAACAGCGGCAGGCGATTTTGTTCCACACTATTCATTGGTTTACTATTTTTAAATATAATGAACATGAAAGGTAAGGGTATACATATGAGAAAGTAATGTTATGGGTGAACATTTTTATATGAAATTGAGTGCTATTTATAAGAAGCACTTACTGTTTATACTTCTTTTTCAATTCATTTTCACTCTTACGGCTAAACGAAGGCAATTTATTGAAGTCCTGCACTATAGAATTGTAAACTTCTATTTTCATAGGCTTCATTTCACTGATTTATGGTGCACCAGTAGTACAATTTTTTAAATAAAATAATTATTTTATATTCCAACCGCTGGCAAAACAAAACGAGGAACGACCAAAGTTGACAAATTGATGTTTCTGTCAGTCAATGTCAATCTAGTTTGACTCTGAGGTTTGACTGACTGAGTTTGATATCTCAGATGCTATAATTGACGCTACTGATGACTTATTAAAAAAAAAATTGCATTATTATTTTTGTTTCTTGCCGTGTATTGATTTAATGTCTGCTGTATAAACTGGTTGTACACAGTTATAATTTCATTAGCATTAAGTTTCACACAACCACCGCATCAAGATGATGCCAGGTAGAATGCCAAATATGCCTATCGCTGCGGAGAATCCACTCGGTCTTTCTTGGCATGACTCTGCTTGGATACCACTATTGAATCCAACCAACATTATGGACTATTTCTCAGAAAGGTCCAATCCGTTCTTTGACCGAACCTGTAATAATGAAGTTGTGAAAATGCAAAGGCTAAGCATGGACCAATTACAGTAAGTACCTACCTACCTACATATATGATATTTGATAAAGCAGCAATATTGATTAGTAAACATGTCTGTATATTTCAGGAATATGACTGGTTTGGAGTACATACTACTGCATGTTCAAGAGCCAATATTGTATGTTATTCGCAAGCAACTGAGGCATAGTCCAAACCATGCAACACCATTGGCTGATTACTACATTATTGCTGGTATTGTTTACCAAGCTCCTGATCTTGCCAGTGTGCTCAATTCGAGATTGGTATGTATATACAATTGGTATATTTTGTTTATCCAGCTTCTACGCTCAGAAAGACAGAATATAAATAATGTGCCCTGTGTGATCACTTGTTTCACAAGTGCTTGTGCTGAAGGGGCTGACATAGAACAAAACTCGGAATTACTGAGAAATATACCTATTTTTTTTATTTCTTCTGGGAATCACATACAATAAGTTGAATATTTCCAGCTTTCTGCAGTCCATCATTTGCAAGGATCCTTTGAAGAGACAATGCCATACTCCAGATACCATCCCAGTAAAGGGTACTGGTGGGACTTCAAACCTAACAAACCAGGTAAAGAAATGTATCTTTACATGTTCAAATTAAGCCCTAATAAAAAAGTAGGTATTATACTACATGTCAATAATGAAGTACCAATACTTCCTACCTACTTTTTTATTGCTACAATCAACTTATTTTTACATTCTGCACTGCCTCATAACAATGCTATAAAACACATCATTGTCAGTTTACTAATCCAGCCAAAGAAGACAGTGAACTGGCAAAAATATATTACCTACTAAGAATACATACATACATATTATTATACAAAAATCAAAAATGTCTAGGGAACAAGTACATTTTAGAAGATTGCAATCAAGAATATATTTTACAAAAACTGAATTCATTCATAATTTATTCAAAATGTGGTGTTAAGTCATTGATACAGGCATGGGGAATTAGGTAGGAGACCAATCCAGAAGATTAGATTTTATTTAAATAAATTTTTTTTAGAGCTAAAAATGTTCTTGATCCCTAGACACTTTTGAAGTGTGTACATCATTTATAGAAATATAAGTTAAGATTGATCTAAAGAGTTCTTAGTACTAATGTGCCCAATTTTTTCTTGAAAATACATTTAAAGTGAGATTCTTGTCTTGTCCTATGCCACTTCATAATTGAATAAATGTTGATTTATTGTTATTGCAGGAATTAATCCCTATGGTCCAGGCCAATCAACAGTTAAAGATCCGACAACCAGTCAAAAAGAAGAGCCCTCCACATTATTTCAACGTCAACGTGTGGACATGTTGCTGGCCGAGTTGGTTAGGCAGTTTCCTCTGCCTGTGCCTCAGACTGCCAACACTCAGGTAACAAACATATACAGAATATATCATAATAACTATGTTGAAACGTCAAATAAAATAACGAAGCTTGGGTTTGTAGTGATTATATCTGGTAAAAATATTTGTCCTGTTTGTGCAGATTTATTTAAAAAGCTATCCACATAATAACTTGTTGTGGAAATGTCCCATATCATCTAAATCTAAATAATCTTTTGAAATGTTATCAAATATGTACATAACATAACTTAGAGGACTGAAGTACAACATGAGTTCCTATAACCATGGTTGGTGAGCCTTATGTAATCACACATCACAATCTGATGTGAATATAATTTAACCATGACTGCACAGAATCTAACAGAGAAAAAAAAATTGACATTATTGCATAGTAGTGGACACCCCTGTCCTTTCTCAGGGTCTAAAGATTGTCTGTGCCAAATTTCATCAAAGGTTTAAGCGGCAAAGCATAACAGACAGACGGACAGACAGACAGAGTTACTTTCACATTTATAATATTAGTATGTAGGGATAAAATCTTTGCCTTGAAGTTGCCAAACCTGCCCTTTAGGTAGGTTTCTAAACAGTTAAGAAAGTTGCTCAGATGTCTGGATGTATTGACATAATAATATGTCTATTGTGCAAAATATTTTTTTTATATAGGTCATTTTAGTTCTGAAGTGAATAACAATACATTATATATTATGTTTTTTTAGCAAAATGGTGTGGCAGTAAAGTCAGAAAACAATGAAAAGAACGGTGAAAAAACAGAAGGCAACATCAATTCCAACATGTCTATCAAGCAGGAGCCAGTCGAGACGAATACCAATGAAATGCCCAACGAAAACATCCAAGGCGACATTAAAACTGAAATTAAACAAGAAAATATGAAGCCACCACCTGAAAAGAAACCTCGACCAATGTAAACAAAATCACTTCTAAAATAAGTGTAATTTTCGTAATAAAAATATCATAAGTAAATATTATATTATATTCATTTTATACATTCTTTTTGTCTGTCATTACTCTCCTTCTGCAGATGATTGATATCTTTAACATTCTGTTCTATTAATGACTTATCTAAGCAGATTTGACAGTTTATTTTAGCG
>SJJU01003545.1:0-22510 GCA_012932125.1 Conopomorpha cramerella
CTCACATTGATCATCGTTTTCGAAAATCCTTTCCAATGTCAACGAGAAGTCTACCAAGTACGTACTCCGTACCAAGACGCGATGTTATCGCGACGGCAGAATACATTACCTGTAAGATTTACCTTTGTGTGCTGTTATCTCAATAAATATGAACATGCAGAATCTGTGATAAACACTTAAAATGGCCTTAGAAATTATGTTTAAAATGTTTTCCCCTGGTATGGGCCACACACTGTATTCAACGCGACAGTTCCGTCACCTGTAATGCTTTTTCCAAGCTTTAGGAATCATTAGAAGAGCCCATTTTCTAAATAAAAACAGCCACGACGTTTGGTCTGAAATTGTTGCCACTTTTGCCGTGTAGTGACGGCGATAGAATACATATTGTATCACCACACCAGCTCAACATTTCCCGTCGTGGGGTCGTAAGGGGCAACCGAGGGAACTCTCCAGAGGAAGCAGCAGCGCTCTCTGTGAGTTAAACCACAACACCACTGCCGTACCATTACCAACCTGCTTGCCAAGTGTGTCGATTATTGGCATTTCCCCTTATAATTATTAGGGAAATCATTGGGGAAGTACTCACCCAGCTCGGGATTTCATGTGGCTGATGTGTGATGTTAGGTGCCTTTGATGAAACGATACCAACGTAACAATGCTAAGTCTCATTATTACACACGAAGGCCCTGATTTTTATTTTTGCCAGATCTCGAAAATGTTACCTTGTAATAAAGGAATACCTATTTCCATTGATCACGCACAACACCACGGAATTTGTGGACCGATTTAGCCAATTTTTTTGTTATTTTCGTGCCAGGTGAAGGACATGACAGAAAAAAATACTACGACTAATGGGCGGAAAAATGTGCTAATTCAACCACGACCACGTCAGTCGGGTTCCTAACTAAAGCAGATATTCTGAACAATAATGTTAAAGAAAAAAGAACCGACTTAAATCAGTACTAGTCGCCCGCGCGTAAATCTTATCATGGGACCACCTTGGATGTATCTTCTTTCCAACAAAAATAAAAAACATTAAAATCTTTTCAAAAACGACGGAGTTCAGCGCGAACAAACATATAATAAACGTTCGGATTCAGAAAGACTCCTGTTTTGAAGTTGCTTAAAAAATTGCTTATAAAAATTGACGGGCCCGTTGGTGTAGTGGTCGGCATGTCTGACTCTGCTCCATAAGGCCGTGGGTTCGATTACCACCGCTGGCAGGTATTTGGGTGATGAGCTTTTAAGTACTTGTTGGATGTGTCTGGGTGTTTTATTTATATAAGTATGTATTTAAAAAAAAAAAAAGTTATTAAGTAAGTTTATTTCGTTGTCTGATTTCCATAACACAAGTGCTTTAGCTACTTAACATGGGATGAAGGCAATGTGTGTGTTGTTGTAAAATATTTATTTTATCAATGTAAATGTAATTCTCGAGGCGCGTTTGTCTCTTTTTGTCACTTGCCATTAGAGTTAGACAAAACATAAACATTACCTGACTATGTTTTTACGCAACGTTCTTACGGTGAGGAAAACATCGAGTGGCAACCCGCATAATATCACAAGGCATACATAAATACAAAGAAACGCTGAAATGGCGATGGACTTTCCACCGATCACCGTTTCCTATGTGGTAAGATGTGAGTATTTATTATTATTGTTAAAAATATTTGACCGAAGAAAAATTAGAGGAGGTACAACTCAATTTCTTTTTTAATGTCTGTCATGATGGTTCAACCAGTGCGTTTAGTATGCACGATTAGGCGTATCTCAAAGCGCCATCTCTTTCTTCTGTGTTTATGCTATATTTATGTTATTAAATAAATAAACCGATAGAATAGCTAGATGCTATGCTCTGGGCATTCCCTGCGCGAACGAATCTAAATTGAAGAGAACCGCAAAAGGTCCAAAACTATAGCAATAAATAATTAATAAATTAATATATATCGCACTGTGCCAAAAAAACAAACAAGAGATATTGTTTCAAACGAATTATCGAGGGGTAGTTCCAAAATCTACCCAAAACAAATGCCCTAAAATCTAGGGTTTTTTTTTAAAGCCATGCGGCTCTACGGCACCACGACGTTCGTCTATCAAGTAGCAGTCAATTAAAAAGTCCTTCCTTTGTTCTGATAAAAAAGCCGAACAAATTCGATTTATCACTATCACTTTGCAAAAAACGTACTAAGTAAGAACGTATTGTAATGAAAATTTAAAAGACAGAAGTTTATCTAGCGATTCATTGTGAAACCCTCGCGCTATATTAGCGACATCTCACGATAACAAAAGAAACTATTTTAAGCTGTCAGATGGTTGTCATATAATTCCCCATTGCAGTGCAGTATAATGTCTTGTTTTGTACTTCTTAGAGCGCGTAGTTCTCGGTGGGCGGCTCATGGTTACTACCTACACCTAGAAATTATTCATGAGAACAGATAGCATTTACACAAAGTAGCTGATTTCGCACATAGACAGCAACATTGTCCCATCGTTAATCACAGAGCCGCGTGTGTTACGGGTAGAAGCCTACATGTTTGTTAATTAGTAGCTTGTACAGCAATTGGCACATGCTATTCACACAAAACCGACAGAATAAGGCACATAGTACTATACGGTTTGTATGGGACATACGTTCTTTTGAAATGTAGCACTGATGACGTCATATCGTGCTAAAATTGTAGACAGTAATCAATCTGGTGTAACATATTCATGTGTACAATTCTATAGGCAGCTAAAGACCGCAGTGAAATTTTAATTAAAAAATTGATAGGTAGAGTAGAATCTATGAGCCTATACACTCGGTTTAAATTAGGGGCCTTACTAATAATGGCGGAATTGCTATTTCGAAGATACACAAAGCTCAACTTGTCAATTGTATGTCAAATACGGAATAACCAGTTCAAGTAGACCTGTAATAACCGTTGTGACAACGCGTTTTTTGGTAGGTTAGTGAATAACTTTGAGTAGAGTATTCAGCCCAAGGGTGTGGGAATGTTACCTACTTTAATGATAAACAATAGATTTCGTCGGAGGTAGTGAATGTATTAAACATCAATGTCTCGGGTATATATACACCGCATCTAATCAAATGATAGCGCCATTTAGCGAAAAGGCGATGCAACGCCATCTGTTATGGTTCATCGGAACTAGTTCGATTCTTATGGTTACATTTGTTGCACTGAGAAGTAACAACGTTGTACACTAGGACTTCATAACAGGCTATAGAAATACTAGCATTACTTACTGTAACCACGTCCAAACTTACTACTAATGTAAGAAATATGCATATACTCACGTGCGTAATCCCGAAAAAGGGATGAACAGACACCTCAGGATCACACCTTCGGCCACATTCAGCGTTATAAGAAGTTAATAATAAATATTTATTTTATTTATTATTATTAACATTTAACTATCCTTACAGGTAAGCCCTAATACAATAGTTAAGAGTAGGTAACATAACAATATTTAATCACTAATTACGACAAGTAAATAACATATAAAAAATAAAATTTGATAAACATTATAAAAACAGTAGAAAATAAAATCAAACATTATATCGAAAATAAACATAAACAACTTAAAAAAAATGAATACACTAGACAAAGGCGTGACCTTTTAATCCCAAAGCGGGGGCTTGCTAAAGCAAATGTCCACGGTTCAGCAAGCGTATTTAAACCCAACGTGACAGTGGGTGCGCCCATCGCCGTTATGGTTAGGGGTTCACACACCTTGTGGTGTGCGGGTTTCATCGCGATGTTGTCCTTCACTGTACAAGCGTTGTGTTGCGTACATAGGGTCTGAAAAATAATCTCATTGGTACACGTCCATACATACATACACTTCACGCCTGTCTCCCAGAGGGGTAGGCAGAGACTACAGATCTCCATTTGTCACGGTCCTGACATACCCCTTTCGCTTCATCTACATGCATACATCTTTTCATACATGACCTCCGGTTTCGAGTACTTTTCACGCCACTTCGGCCAGGACGTCACCAATCTGGTCTTTATATGTCCTTCTGGGGCGACCTCTACTCACCCGGCCCATTACATCACCCATATAAATCTCTTTCGTCAATCGACTTTCATCCATTCTCTCCATATGCCCAAACCACCGAAGCATGCCCTTTTCGATCTTGGTCACTACGTCTTCCTTCAAACCGCAACTTTCCCTTATCACACTATTCCTTATCCTGTCATTCAATGTCACGCCTTTCATGCTCCGCAATGACCGCATTTCTACGGCATTGACTTTACTTTTATGCTTCTTCAGCCATACCCAACTTTCACTCCCGTACATTAAGGTAGGTGCCACGTAGGGTACACGTCCAATAGTTAATAATGTCAATTTGATATGGGCTTTCTGTTACAAGTTGCTAAACCATAAACTCCAAATCCCGTAGTCGGTTTCTAAAACATGCCAGGAAAAAACGCATACTTTTTAAATCTTTCGCAAACGCGCACTGACATGATATTAAAAGTTTTGAAAAATAAACTATAACAAGAGCTGAATTCTTATCTATGGTTAATTTTCGCGCAATAATATCAGTTTTACACTTTTAGCAGTCTTTTACATTATCAGAATGGGATTTCTACATATATTTCTTTGTGAAAGTTATCTAATGTTAATGCTGACATACAAGGTGTTCAGAATAAATAGGATATTATTATTTTAAAAATATACCATCAAAATATCATCAGACATATTTCATTGGATTAAATTAAACTGGAAGCGAAGATCCGTCGAAAGCAATCGCGTAATCCGAAATTGCGGCGACGAGATATCCCTACGTATAGAGCTTGTAAAGCGCCTTGAGCTAAGTCATTGCAGAACACTGAACAAGATGTTGTGTAGATTTGCTATTTTAAATAGTCAGGTGTTAGCTCAGTGATCGGTCAAAGAAATAAAATGCGTGGACTGTAGTTTAACTGGTCGTGTTCACCAAGTATTAAAGTTATTAACAATAAATTTAAGATTCGCGACAATTATATCAATGCCCGATCGTAGGTGTGGTGTCGTCAAAGGGTAGACGTAGAGTGCCGGTCGTGAGCGTATGACGTGAAATGTCAAATCCGCCGCCACCTTCGGAAACCCGATAGTCTCCAACACAGGTGTCTCATTGGTCGTGTAATAAGTGTATAATTTAGTTATTCTTTGTAAATTCTTCTTCCTTTTGTCCGACAACGTGGGTGTTCAAAATCTTTTGTGGCCAGTTTTATTATTTACTAGCTGTGCCCGCGACTCCGTCCGCGCGGAGAAGTGTCTTCGGGTAGCAGTTTTAATAATTAAGGCAAAATATTTTACGAATATGATACATAACATTTTCTTGTGTTTGTTGTTTTTCAAATACATACATACATACACTTCACGCCCGTCTCCCAGAGGGGTAGGCAGAAACAGATCTCCATTTGTCACGGTCCTGACATACCCCTTTTGTTTCATCTACATTCATACATGACCTTCGGTTTCGAGTATTAATTTCACGCCACCTTCCGCCAGGACACCACCAATCTCTCTACTCATCCGGCTCATCAAATATTTTATTCATATTATATTGGCTTTACTTACCAGTGCGTAAAAACAAAGGTACACTGCGCCTATCTATTGTATTTAGCAATCCGTGTCCCCTGACGTATCTCATTGGAGCTCATTTGCTATTTAAATACGTCCAGGCGTTTCTCGCGGGACGTTCTCTCCCACCGTGGAAGTTTCTTTTCTCATTGCAAATTACAGAAATTGTTATATACAGGGAACTTTTTGATTTATTTCTCTATTTAATGTCTTTTTTTTTTGTTGAAAGTTATTATTAATCTTTCAACCACCAATGTCTTATATGTGTGAAATATGAAGCCAATGATTTTGATGTCTATGGTACCTATTAGGAATGGAATTCAAAACCGTATTAATTTTAAAGCAAAAAGATCCGTCTTCAACCATTCAACAGTCATCCATGCTCATTATACTCATACATATTTTTAAAGGTTACAAACACAACTCCATTTCTTATCATGAAACCACCATTGAAATATCTTCTTTCTAAAAAAATAAATGATCGAAATCGGTTCATAAACGACGAATTAATAGGCGGACAAACAAAAAAAAACATATTACGTAGGTCGAATTAAGAAAGACTCTTTTTTTGAAGTCGCTTAAAATATGACGATTAACAGTTATCCCACTAGTAATAAATTACCTCTGTAGCAAGATAACGTCTGTGATAAGGGAAATGTAGGCATGCTCTTTTCAAAACATTTTTCATGTTTTTTCGGCGCCATGCAGTCTACTTTACCGAATCAGCGAACACCTAAACTTCAGCATTAGATCCATTCACATCTCCATTCCATTTTTGAATGTATAATAGTTTCTATGCCACAAGCAAAATCCCAAGTCCACAGGATGAACAAAGTGGAAATGGCGCGAGTGGCTGTCAAAAAATAAAACATGGCTGCCGCCGCCGCCACCGCCGCCGCGGTCCCATTCGCGCGCTTTCTGATGTGTGAAAAAAAGCAAACTGTCAGTTGCAAAGTTGGTGAACTGTAAAAAATGGTTTATGCCGAAGTTGTTGGTGTACCTGTTTCTGTTTATTTATCTACCTGACTATATTTACTCAGCAATGGAGATCTTATTCAATAGGTAGAGTCTAGATCTGCCTGAGAGTACATAATCTTAGACCCGCAAGACCGTATTCTGTTACATTGAAATGCCCAGATATTATATTGACGGGCCCGTTGGTGTAGTGGTCAGCATGTCTGCCTCTATTCCTCGTCGGTCGTGGGTTCGATTCACGCCGCTGACAGGTACTTAGGTTAGGCTTTTAAGTACTTGTGGGATGTGTCTGGGTGAAAGTAAAAAACACAATATGTCAAAGATAGTGAGAAATGAAAGAGATGCCTTACTTTTTACTATGATCGTTTCGTCGATCTTTGGAGTCGCTCTTTTGTGGGTGTGTTTTAAAGAAAACTTCTCATATTATGATGCTTCATATGATAATTGTACAAGATAAATTAACTACCTAAAACAAAACAAGAAAGGGGGAAACAAAGGAGTGCCAATAAATCACTTTTAATTATTCGGCACTTATCCTTGTCGCACCATACTAAGTGTGGCAGCTTGGGCTTACAAGCCCAAAAACTCCCCATTATAGAGAACAAAGAAACCGGTTCGGTACCAGGTTAGCTATACCAAATTGAAAATCTATCCATAAGCAAGTTATCATGACCTTATTCCATGTACAAATTTTTAAACCAACCAGTCCAAGCTAAAACGTAGCAGGCAAAGTAAAATAACACTTGTTAACTTCACACCTTAAGGTCATTTTGGGGTATACAGGAAAAAGTGCGTTGGTTCTGTCTACTAGATTCACGTACAATGAAATACGCGAAGTCAAGTTACATTGGTTGACAATGTGGTTTTTAGGGTTACATAACGCAATATAGATACTTGAGCGTCTGTGGTCCAGTTGGTCGGATACTTGACTTGTAACCGGGAGGTCCCGAGTTCGAGTCCGGCTACTGGACGTGTACCAATGGGACTCTTTTTCAGAGCCTATGTACGCAACGCAACGCTCGTACGGTGAAGGACAACGTCGTGATGAAACCCGCACACCACAAGGTGTCTGAACCCTATAACGGCGATGGGCTCACCCCCTGTCACGTTGGGTTAAATACGCTTGGTGAACCGAGGGTACTTGCTTTAGCAAGTGCCTCTGCCTACCCCTCTTTGGGATTAAAGGCGTGAAGTGTATTTTTTTTAGATACTTTAAAATGGCGCTATTTGGAATGCTTGTAATGACACCAACCTATATTACTTTTTATACCAGGTATTTTAAACCTAAATTATATGTATTTGTCATTTGACATGCCCAAGTAAGGGTTGATTTAGTTAAGTATACGACGAGCTTACAAAAATAACTCGAATCTTATCGATTTTGATCTCCGATTGACTTCAAGTGTCCAAAACCGAGAATTCTTAATAATCCCTTGTTACACCCGACTCTTCAACCCTGAGATCGATCCTTTGAATTCGCCGAAATCGATGCACAATGATGGAACGTGATCGCTCTTCAAACAATTGACATAAATATGCCTAAAACAAACCACAATAGGAGTGTTGACAGATAGTATCATACAGGGAATCCTAGATTAGGGTCTCTAAAAACTCTATCATGCAAGCAAAAACCCCAACAGCGCCTTTATGTCACTCGTGGCTTCGTAGAGGAGCTGCGATGGTTAGAGTATCGCTTACAAGCATAACAACGCACGCTGGTTGCTTTACTGGATACTTAAATATCAAAGTAAACTCGTGATATCCCTCCCCATGTTGTAATCCCCGAAAAATCCGACAGATCAATTTCGGTCTCAAGATTATTCGAGAAAAAATACTTACGGTTAGAAACATTCGGTCTAGTATATATATGCATCGAGCCAGTAAATTATCACTATCGTAAATCTTGGACTTCATAAAGGTGTTTCGGGTTGTGTTATTCGATCAAGAGGCATTCGATTCAAATTAAGGAACCCAAGGTCTCTGTTTATCGATTAATAGTAATATTATACTAAATATTGTTTAACATAATGTTAACGGCTCGAGACCTGCCTGCACCTACTAAGTGTACACCAAATGTTCATCCGCTGAAGAATAACAATCGTGAAGAAACCAAGTGTATGAACCTATAACGTCTATGGGCTCACTCCCCGTTACGTTGGGTTGAATACGCTTGGTGAACCGTGGAAATTTGCTTAGCAAGTTTTTCTGCCTACCCTGTTTTGGGAACAAAAGGTATAAGTGTATTTTTTTAGAACAATGGAACCTTTCCCTTGTGAATTCGCATACGCACTTGACAGGAACTTTTTTTCGTTCGCGAGGGATCTCATTTGCTTTCCAAATATGAATGATGCGTTTAACAGAGATGCGGTGCTGAAGTTGTCGTTCGCACTGTGGCCTGTCGTGACGTAGAAGTGCAAGATGAAAGAATTAAAATAAATACACTTCACGCCTGTAATCCCAAGGAGGGGTAGGCAGAGGCACTTGCTAAAGCAGATACCTGCAAGTGCAAGATTCCTGGGACAAGTTGTCGTGACACTGACACCGACGTGCGGCAAGCATTTTCTTGCAAAGGCCTGGATGCGGTTCTTCCTTATTTTAAAAAATAAACGAATTTATAAGTAAAACCAAAAAATTTCTACCTTTTCTTCCTGGAGTAAGTTCTTGCCCTCCAGATGGTATTCAAAATTTCTTAAAATACAAAATTCTCGTGCGTGGTGTACGTGTTTCTTTTTCGGAAATTATGCAATATGCCAAAACAACGTTTTCCGAGTCCGTGCATAAAATTTGGCGCATTGTTTTCATATGTTTCAATATATTAACGTATTTATCCACATTAATTATCCTGTCATTGCCACACAGAATCGTATTGGGTGAAAACTCGCTGGCAAAGTGAAGCCGCCACGTTCGGGAAATCGGGGACGGAGGGGAAAAAAAGGTGAAATGATTTTTTTCCCTGCTAAATTAAAAAAAGCAACCTGGCAATTTGTAAAATATGAAGAAGCCTTGCAAGTAGAAACGTCGGGAGACGGCGGTGGCGGCGGCAGCGGGACGGCGGCGTTGCTGGGCAAGACTGTATTGCTTTTGAAGGATTGCGGTTCTGTATAAAAATGGTAGGAAGAAAGAAAGGTGTAATTTTTACCAAAGCTTTAACAAATGTTGTATTTGACATAGAAGTGACAAGTTCAGTACGTAGTCGTTTATTGGTATTTTAGGTCGAAATGTAAACCAAAAGCGAACAAACTTTCCTATGTCAAAATCTCGCTTAGAACTGTCACTGAAGTATGGAATATGACAGGACCCAGGGAGATTCTCTTACAGTATTAAACATTTCTATTGCTATTTGACGTAACAAGGCGTTTAAGTATACACAACATTTTCATTTTTCATGCTCGACAAGGGACCCCTGAAAACAAAACATGCTGAAGTCGTACTACCTACGCGGAAATCGAGTCAGTGAAATCTGGTTAGCAGTCTCGCCGCTCGGCTTAATCATCGCGAATTTATGTCTGTTTTGTGTGAGATTTTCAGAAATTCACGACTTGGTTTCGCAATGTTTCTTGTTGCCCATTTTTTTATTGGCCTTTTTTAGAAGCAAGCGTTTGACTACCATTCTGTCTGGTGTTAAGCATGTGATATGGCCTACGATTAGGTACCTGTTTATCGATGACTGGAAGACCTCCTTAATGTAAAGCGCAGGACAAACTCCGTCAAGTCATTCCACATTCTTGGTGCTCGCACGATACTAGAAGCAAATCTTTTAGTTCCACAAGTAAGGCATAAGACCCTTCATTGTGGCACGTACTTGAGGAGGCCTATTTATAGTTTTACTGAACATCGTCGTTTCAAATGTATTATCTTATCTAGTAGTCATGTATGAAAAGATGTATGAATGTAGATGAAGCGAAAGGGGTATGTCAGGACCGTGACAAATGTAGATCTGTAGTCTCTGCCTACCCCTCTGGGAGACAGGCGTGAAGTGTATGTATGTATCCTATGATATTCTGGGATGTATATAAAATGCATTAGCTGACTTTTTCGTGGCATGTCGTAGGAGCCGAAATATAGCAAATAAGCAAAAAAATGTTTCCTGTGTAAGGATTCGAACCCCATGCATTAGCTTCAACTTATATTGACCGTTGACCACTAAACTATCGGTGCATACAAGAAGCATGTGAAATAATCCATGTGTATTATTTTCTAGTAATCTGTGGACAATGTAGTGGTAACTCAGTATTGATCATCGGGTATATAGGCGCGAATATAATCAAAGGCTACCTTTGTCAGTCCACTCGTGACCACGACGTATGCAACTGCGTCGAAACAGCGAGTAAAATAACAAAGGTAAGCTCGAGCTTGTCTTTGATTATATTCGCGCCTATATACCCGTTGAACAATATTGAGATACAATGTATGTGCGCGTTAAAAAAAAATGATCTTATGTAGTGGTACTTACTCTGAATGTAATCAATTATACACATCCATGTAAAATGCTTTAACGCTTAACTGCATAACTTTTTTTTGCCTGAATAAAAACCTATCCTTCTTAAATTATGTGTCCTGCATCATGGGAAAAAAATAAAAGTGGTCTAAAGTCAAAACTGCGTTCATACGTATAAGTTGTATCTTTGACAATAATTTAGAATGAAAAATCTGTAGATGGGACGGCTAGAAACAAAAATCAAGGAAAATTATACTAATGTAGTATTACATCACTATGCAGCTAAGGGTTAATGTATGTTTGTTTGTTGTTATAAATAAAAAAAATCATTAACCCTAGAGTAGTCGCGCTATGAGCATTTTGCCGCCCGCGCCATAAAACATTGATTATCTCTTGTCCAATAATCGTCACAATATCGTGTAACTCAGTAGCTGCCCCCTCACCCTTCCCGCACCTGTGACCTAACTGAGTAGATGGTCACTACACGGACAACTGCAGGAGTGGCAGGTTGTTGCGCAGGAGTCGTGCGAGGCGGCAAATTGCTAACCACGCGACCACTAACGTGAGTATACTTTCTGATTTATTTTTTTACCGCAAATCTGTTTTGTCTGTGTTTATGTTTCTATAAAATTTATTTCAATTAAAATTGTGTACCTACAACATTATTTAACTACTTCTCAGTGAAATAGTAATAATATTATGGTTTTTGGACCGTAATATCTCTAATAAGTGAGTTACTTGTGTTTTTATTTGATGACTGTATATCGAATAGACGACTATTGTTTTTTAGGTAGGTATAGGTAGGTATCTATACCTACCTAAGGTATAGGTAGGAATAGGTAGGTATAGGTACCTGCAGGTGCATAATTTCTTTAGGTAGATGGTATTATTATCTACCTGCCCCCCTGGGAAACCGTCGTAATATATTTGTATTTCCTATTATAAATATAACATTTTGGTTTATTTTTTCAGGTGGATAGAGGTACTCATCAAAATGAATAGACAAGATGCTCAAATATGTTCATGGTTGGAGGAATCTGTAAAATAAATATTTCCGGTATAAATAGTCAGATAATAATATATAAAGCTAATACAGGCGACCTTCAACTGCGTAGATTTTACTTGAAACAGATAGCTATTGAACTTACCAAACCACACATGATCAAAAGATCGGCAATAGTATCATTGCGAAGGCCACTAAGAAACCAAATTGCTCGGTTTGTGCCACCAGATAATCCAATCACACCCGTGAAAAGAGAAGGAATATGTTCTGAATGTCCGTCGAAAAAAAATAGAAGGACTAAAAAAGGGTGTTGCGTTTGCGCAAAGTTACTGTGCAACGAGCATTGTATTTACTTATGCAAAAGTTGTTTTGATGAGGCATACGATGGAGATGATGAAAACTAATTTTTTTTTGTAATTGTTGTGTTTTTATATATTTTTTAAAGAATTCTAAAAGAAGTTCATAATTTTTTTAAGTTTGCTCCCAGAGGTTGTGATTTATGTTTTTTTGAGACTGAGTAGGATACATAAATAAATATAAGTGATTCGTTGGATTCCTTGTGTTTTATTCTAACTATCTTAAAATTAAAATAAAAAAATTTAGTCATTTTCAGTATTTATTATTAAATGTTGTTAGGGCGGCAAAATGCTCATCACGCGACTACTCAGTACTATGTAAGGGCGCGACTACAGTAGGGTTAATTTCGTTTATTGTACTCATGCTGTGAACTGTCACATTACATTAGTAGTTGAGGTATCAAACATGAACCCTAGGGTACAGTAAAATAGTACTTAAATCTAAAAAATCTTTTACGATCAATATTATTGTTAGCCATAGGGAAAAAGGCTGTATTACGATTGCAGACATTATAAAAGAATCAACAGACATAAAAGTAACGTAAAAAAAATATTTACAAAAACCCTAAATTAATCCTTACACCTAACTAGCTAGCCTATATGTTATTCTAGTTTATTAACTACAACTTTCATCAAAATCAGTCAAAAACTTTTTGCGTGAAAGAGAGACCAACATCCATACATACATCTATGAACAAATGCAAAACAAATCAAACTTTCGCATCTATAACATTAATAGGATTACTTACAAGAAAACAATTAACTCCTTTTCACTTTCTTCTGAGACGGCCTTAGCAATAATTCTTTAACTTTTTTCAGTACTACAACAATAACAACAAGTGCAATAACAAAAGCGCCTACAACGTCCAACACTAGATACTCGAACCAGCCGACTCCGGCTGACGCCGCTCTCAGATGCTTCGTGCCACCATGTCGCAGAACGTACTCTATCCACCAGATGGCGCGCTCTAGAGGTTTCTGCGGTTGGTCCTTGACAATGGCACCCAGCTTGCGAATGTTGTCACGGTAACTGTAATGTAATCATATAAGTTTTAATAGGAGTGTAGATATGTCGTACAATAATATATATGTACAAGCGAAGGTACTAAATGCAGCGCTATACGTATGCAAGAAATCGGGTCGGAATATTTTTTCGAGAAAAAAGAACCGACTTCAACCAGTGCTTTTTTTTGAAGTTCCTCTCAAATTTATCGGACTTGCCATCATCATACCCTCAATTCGTTATCATAAGACTATCTTGGAGGCATCTTTTCTTAAAAAAAATAAAATCGTTTCATAAACAACGGTAAACATAAAAACGCCTATAAGAATTTACGGTCGAATAGAGAAGGACTTATTTTTTGAGGTCATTGCAAAAAGAAGCAAAGCACACAAGAGTGTTCATTGCAAGGAGTACATTCCTCACCTTTGGTCCCCAATAATAGTCTCAATATTTTTCTGCAGAGATTCTTCAGTGAGGTCGCTGAAGCTCATCTGTATGCCGATCTTGTGTTTGACGTAGAGTTCAGCGTTGTACCACTGGTCTCCGAGCATTGGGAATGCCAGAAGTGGAACTCCGGCTGTGATTGCTTCGTCAGTGGACTGCAGTCCACCTTGAGTGATGAACGTCTTGATTTTGGGATGTCCTGAAAAGCATATGGTTGTACCATGAGCATTACAAAAACCAGCACCGTAATAAGTAATAATATGCTTCCATTAGTCTAGCTAATTGTTAATTACGGAACAATTGATGCTACTAAAATCCTACTAATCCCTATTATAATGGCGGATATTTCTAACAGTAAATCAAATGTCAGATAATTTTGCGCGAAATAAGTAAATGTTATTTGAAATTGTGTTCCAAGTTTTATGATAGTTGTCCAATTATTGTTAAGGCAACTAGGTAAAGATAGTTGCACCTTCTTATCAAGAATTTAATGGCAATACACATTATCTTCCTGATTGTTATGTTTAAGTATTATATAAAACATTACAATGAATTTCTGCTTTTCAATCACGATAATCTCGTGTGTGTGGATAATTTGATTTCTTTTGAGATAGTTGTCACTACCTCTGCCGGCCGTAATGTCAACGTCATCTATGCTCTCTGAGGTTCTTGAACAGTTGTAACTCCTTGTAATAATGATATGGGTGTATCCTGAAGGTGACCCATAAATGACAAATAAAAAGAAAATTAAGTACTTACTCAGAAGGTCGGATTGCGGCAACCACTTCGAGATCTTAACATTATGAGCTTTTCCGAGCAAACTGTCGTCGTTCCACTTCCAAAGAACGTCGTAGGACAGTTTGCTGAACACTTTGTTGAATATGTTTATTTTTTCTAACGGCAATAGTGATGTGTTGACATTCGTCCCGAAACTCATGTAGATGACGCCGTTCACCGAGCTGTCCAAGTATGACTTCAGATCCTGGAATAATTAATAATCCATACTATATAAGTGCTAAGGTAACTATGTCTGTCTGGCCGTCTCGTATCACGCCACTACTGAACGATTAAAATGTAATTTGGTATACCACATCGCTGCTTTAATTCCGGCAGGATGGTGGTCAAACTCTTGTTCAATGCGTTAAAAAAAACACATAGCTGAGAGATAGTTTTAATTTGGTAAAAACATTGTTGTAAATAATGTATATTGGCAAAACTAATGTTTTCCGGATCAACTAGTCAATTATATATTTTAAGAAGTCCATCTTACTACCCGATAAATTGTCTAGAAACCGATTTTCTGCTCGTCAATACACTGCGTGTAAAAGGACTCCAAGCAAAGGTCTTAAAAGCGCTGTTGGTCTCGTCACTATTAACAACTTTTACATCGGCGACAATGCGGGGAAACGAAAAAAAAATAGTTTCCAAACAAAATAGACATATTAGCTCAAGGAGATCATATTAAACAAAATTAAGCAGAATTATAGAAAAAACTGAGAAATGAGCTAAATGGATAAGTTGAGGTTTTGATATTCACGTCCTCAGTTGTATTTGTGTCAAAAAGAACAACTTTGTAATGTTGGAATGTCGATTAATACTGTTTTATAATTAGCTACTTAGGTTTATGAACAAGCTAAGAAAATCTATATCTATCTATACGCCTCTGATATGAAGAATCTTGCATCTCTATGCGATATTTCTAATAAAAAATGTACTTACTCTTTTGAACCCCAGGCATCTGAGCAAGTAAGCAAATACCCACAGTCTACCAAGTGCATTTACTCAGCCTATAAATCTATTCCACTTACTTGAGGCAGTTCCTTCTCGGGCTTCTGATGAACACCGCCCATGTACACGACTGTAGGAGGCACAGGCCTGTTATTGTCCCACATAGGATGAACATTGAGAAGCAACAGATCGACGTTATTCGCCAACTTATTAACACTTGGTGTATCATCACCGAACATCCTTCTTATAACTTCGTCTTCATACTTGACTAGGTCTCTGTGCAACATTATGTACTGGAAATCTTCGTAAAGAGATGATACTTTTTCAACGAATCCCATATTGAACAATTTCGTTTTTATCAACTCTGGGTATAAAAGAGGATGAGTTGCTGCTCCAAAACATGTTAATGCTTCGCTGCCAGCGCCAAATGAACTTATTTGTACTACGGGAGCTTTGTATTTATGTGCCAGTGCCAAAGTTGATCTCACTACTGCTTCTGTTAGGACCAAATCAAAAGATTGTCCTTTGACTGCATCTTGGACTTCTTTTGTGTTCCATTGATACTCAAATATCAGTGAGAGTTCTTGCCATGACGATCTCATGAACGCAAAACTGTTTAGTGTATTACCTTTAACGTTTTCAACGAAAGCTTTCCTCCATCTCCGATACGATTCGTCGTGAAGGTCGATTTCTGTGAAATTGTCAGGTGCTTTCTGATCTTTGTATATGGGATCTGTTGTCAAGATTGTTAGACGGTGACCACGCTTCGCTAGCTCCTGTGTTAAGGGTCTAAACGCCACTTGATGGCTGATCGACGGCACAGGAAACACTGCCAATATATTCGCCGCAAAACATTGGCTAATAACAGATAGAATTACAATGTATTGGGAATACATGTTTACTGCGAAGGCAACAGATTAAACGACTGACAAAAACGTGCTCCGTAGAGATTTTATACATAATGGTCTTATCAACAAAAAAAATGCCTCGTCATTTCCCATGTTAATATTTGTTTTTATTCTTATTTGACGATAAAATTCATGATTATATGACGACGTTGGTTTACTGATATTATTAAATCTGTGTTATTTAGGAGTTTTATTTGTACATTTAGCACAATCAAGGACGGCAACACAGAATGTAGACTACTTGGCGATGAGAACAAAACAATTGAGAGAACAACGTTTTCCCGGTAAGTATAATATGAGTTTTAATTCAAGATGCTTGACGTTCCCAAAAGAGTCAAGGTCGGGGCTGGGTTTTGAAACTAAACACACTACTAAAATACCTAATACGTATTACTAATATAAAATACACACGTCACGTCCGTAATCCACAAAGGGTATCCAGAATCTTGGGATCCCTAGGACCCTTCGGCTCATTTTGCATCTTAAAGAGATAAGAACGACAATATGAGCCTACAGTTTACAAATTGCTAACGCACAGCTTGAATCTCGAAATCCCGTGATAGTCGGACAATGACTCATATAATGTGTGAATGTCACGCACTCGCCTCACCATGAATTAATGATTGTGATTAATGAGTTTAGATTTCTATATCCGATACCAGAGATGTTCAAAGCACTACTTTTGAGCTCGATCATCGAGCACATCGGAAGTGATCTTAGGGTAGATGGAATTGTTATATAATGACTAAGTCCTAGGCCTTGACAACTTGGATAGATGCTTGTTTCTTCCCGGTTCTTCTGGTCAGTAATAGAAAATAATTCGGATTAACGTCACCGAAGTTTACTTCATTTTTGGGATCATACATGACTTTTTTTTATACGTGGGGGAATCCTCATGGACACTTCGCCGCCATGAGGACAGCGATCAGGACCCGCCCAGGCGATCTGTCCGGCACTCAGACTCTGCTCCAGACGGTGGTGGGTCTGCCCCAGCGTCCTCCATCGCGGTTACCAGGTCATAGGCTAACCGCCGCCCTTCTCGGGGCCGTACAAGCAGGTGCCGGGGACCTCACACACGTTCGACAAGGGACCCCTGAAAACAAAACATGCTGAAAAGGAGAAATCGAGTCAGTGAATTCTGGTTAGCAGTCTCGCCTCTCGGCTTAATCATCGCGAATTTGTGTCTGTATTGTGCATTTTTCAGAAATTTACTTTTTGGTTTCGCAATGTTTCCTAATTGGCCTTTTTTTATAACCAAACGTTTGACCACCATTCTATCTGGTGTTAAGAACGTGATGTGGCCAAAGATTAGTTATCTGTTATCGAGGACTGGAAGACCTCCTTAATGTAATGCGCAGGACAGACTCCAGCAAGTCTTTCCACATTCTTGGTTCGCACTACGAAACTGGACGCAAATCTTTTGATTCCATTAAGCGAAAGGCATACGGCCGTCTTTGGTAGGCCTATTTTCAGTGTACTTCAGTGTACTGAAAATTGACTTTTTTCCTGGCATGTCGTAGGAGCCGACTATCTTGGGATTTCGAGATTCAAGCTATGAATTAGCAATTTTTATCTGTAGGATCTCTTTATTAATATGCTAAATGCCTAAGGATCCTAGGATCCCAAGATTCTGAACACCCTTTGTGGATTACGGACGTGATGTGTATTTTATATTAGTACTAGCTGTCCCGGCAAACATTCGTTTTGCCATAATAAGTCGCCGTTGTACCCTGTGTATTGGGAGAAATACAACTGGCAGGTGGATAAAAAATAGATAGTAGCCGATTCTCAGACCTACAGAATACGCGTATAAAATTTGGTGAAAATCGGTAAAGCCGTTTCGGAGGAGTATGGCAACGAAAACTGTGACACGAGAATTTTATATATTAGATTAGGTATTTCTGTAGAGCCTTAGTTTTAAAACCCGGTCTCGACCTTGACTCTTTTAGGAACGTCAAGTTTCTACCTTACCTACATTATTTTGCCAACGTACATATTAACAGTGTTTCTCTGCTATTGTGTGCTTGTAACTTGGTTTATAACCAAGAAAAACTCAATATTTTTTAACGGCTACATTTCTTACGAAAACGTAACATAATCAAAGACAAGCTCGATCTTACCTTTTTTTTCGCGCCGATATACCCGGTAAACATTCATCATCAGCCTCAAGCTCACTGCTGGACGAGGGCGTCCTCCAATGATTTCTATGATCATTTGGGGGGAAATGGCAATAATCACCACGCGTTCTGGAAGAAGAAGTCGGGCTGGGGTGGTGAAACATGTATTCTATTCGCCGTCCCCATACGGCTGTACATTATTGAGTTATAATGTCTGTGCGCGTTACATTAGTAAATTATTTAACCAAGAATCATTATTTCTACTAAGGGAAGCTTTAAGCTTTGCGAAGATTTGAAGATCTATACATATCCTGCATAGGGAGAAACAGCGGGAGGCGACTTGATTTTGTACTTTGTAATGATAATGATTGAATATATTCTTAAATGGTATATTTTTTAAGTAATCTGTGGACACTGCAGTGGTAGTTACTCTGAATGTGATCAATTATACTCATCCAGGTAAAATACTTAAGTGTAAGTTTGTTTGTTGTTATAAATAAAATAAATACAAATTTCACATTATTTTCGTTTATTGCACTCATGTTGAGAACAGTCATATTACATTAGTAGTTGAGGGATCAAACATTAACCCTAGGGTATAGCGAAATATTACTTAAATCTTAAAAAAAATTACGATAAACTTAAGATTATGCTTATTGTTAGCCATAGGGAAACTAGCTGAACAGGAATCATTTATCACATAGTTAGATGTTATAAGTAAGTTACATTTGTCAGTCTAGGAATTCTTGAACTTCGTATTTTATGTTTCATGATTGCAGACATCATGGAAGTATCAAGAGGCATAAATGTAACAATATTTCTTTACTCTTATTTTAAATACATTATTTACATAAACCCTAAATTAATCCTTACACCTAATCACTTATAAGAAAACAATTAACTCCTTTTCACTTTCTTCTGAGACGGCCTTAGCAGTAATTCTTTAACTTTTTTCAGTACTACAACAATAACAACAAGTGCAATAACAAAAGCTCCTACAACGTCCAACACTAGATACTCGAACCAGCCGACTCCGGCTGACGCCGCTCTCAGATGCTTCGTGCCACCATGTCGCAGAACGTACTCTATCCACCAGATGGCGCGCTCTAGAGGTTTCTGCGGCTCGTCCTTGACAATGGCTCCCAGCTTGCGAATGTTGTCACGGTAACTGTAATGTAATCATATAAGTTTTAATAGGAGTGTAGGTATGTCGTACAATAATTTCTTTGCTTGTCGTAGCGAAGGTACTAGAGAGAGCGCTATACATCAAGAAATCGGATCGGAATATTTTTCAAGAAAAAAAGACCCGACTTCAACCAGTACTAGCCGGCCGCCCATACATTTTTCTAAAGTACCTCTCGATTTATCGGGTTTGCCAACGTCATACTCACATTTCCTTATTATGGGATCACTCATATACGACGCAGTTATCCGCGAAAATACTTAAAAAAGCTTATAATAATTTACCGTCGATATGACAAAGACTTCTTTTCGGAAGTCTTTACGAAGTCGCTTAAAAAAGAAGCAAAGCGCACAAGAATTTTCAGTGCTTATTTTTTGGCGTTTTCGAATAGCCGAAGGCAGGATTCCAGAGCAAGGAGTACAGTTCTCACCTTCGGTCCCCAATAATGGTCTCAATATTTTTCTTCAGAGATTCTTCAGTGAGGTCGCTGAAGCTCATCTGTATGCCAATCTTGTGTTTGACGTAGAGTTCAGCGTTGTACCACTGGTCTCCGAGCATTGGGAATGCCAGAAGTGGAACTCCGGCTGTGATTGCTTCGTCAGTGGACTGCAGTCCACCTTGAGTGATGAACGTCTTGATTTTGGGATGTCCTGAAAAGCATATTATATACCATAAATATTACAAAAAAACAGAAAGCACCGTAATAAGTATTAGGATGCTTCCTTTAGTCTAGCTAATAGTTAATAATGGAACAATTGAGTCTGCTAAAATCTTACTACGTCCCTATTATAAATGTGAAATTCGTAAAAGTAAATCAAATGTCAGATATAATTTTGCGCAAAATAAGTAAATGTAATTTGAAATTGTGCTTTATGTTTTTCGTTAAGTTTTGTGGTAAGTTACCGTTGTCCAAATCTTGTAAACTAGAAAAAGAACTAGAGATAGTTTCACCTACTTATCAAGAATCTAATGTCCATACACATAATCTTGTTTATATTTACGTTTTAGTAATAATACTATAATAATACTGTAGTTTTAGTAATAATACTGTAATATAAATTACACATTACAATGAATTGTTGCTTTTAGTTAGTTAACACTGAAGTAGATAACATTATTTTTGTAATTGTCGTATCAAAGAATTCCTTGACTAGAATTAACTGTAATCGATGTTTATTATAACTATAAAATTGCAAATTTCAAATAACCCCAGATTTTAAATGTTCGTGTCGAGCTTTCATTTGACACCCCATTTGAACATATTTGTATAAAGTCGACTTAGTTTCCCCACTTTCAACCCTCATAACTTTTAAATAAATTTTCATTTACTAAACAGATTCTAAAAATACGAGTCGTGCTTCTTTCATTTGATACCCCATTTGGACATATTTATTCAAGTTAAATTTTACATCCCTAAACAGACATCGATCAGACTTAGCTAAGAACACGCTCGATCAAATCAGCTTTCAGACAAAAAAAAACGGCATGATAATGGATTATGGAGGATTATCCGTTTGGGAGCTACGTTGCCTCTGACAGACACATACACTCACTGACACGTCATTTTTGCGTCGGGGGTTAAAAAGAAAATTAAATACTTACTCAGAAGGTCGGATTGTGGCAACCACTTCGAGATCTTAACATTATGAGCTTTTCCGGGCAAACTGTCGTCGTTCCACTTCCAAAGAACGTCGTAAGACAATTTGCTGAACACTTTGTTGAATACGTTTATTTTTTCTAACGGTAATAGTGATGTGTTGACATTCGTCCCGAAACTCATGTAGATGACGCCGTTCACCGAGCTGTCCAAGTATGACTTCAGATCCTGGAATAATTAATAATCCATACTATATAAGTGCTAAAGTAAACTATGTCTGTCTGGCCGTCTCGTGTCACGCCAAAACTACTGAACGATTTAAATGAAATTGAAGTTGAGACTGAGAATAGACATAGGCTACTAATTATGATGAGAGCGTCTGTGGTCCAGTTGGTCAGACACTTGACTTGTAACCGGGAGGTCCCGGGTTCGAGTCCGGCTACTGGACGTGTACCAATGAGACTCTTTTTCAGAGCCTATGTACGCAACGCAACGCTCGTACGGTGAAGGACAACATCGTGATGAAACCCGCACACCACAAGGTGTGTGAACCCTATAACGGCGATGGGCTCACCCCCTGTCACGTTGGGTTAAATACGCTTGGTGAACCGTGGGTACTTGCTTTAGCAAATGCCTTTGCCTACCCCTCTTTGGGATTAAAGGCTTGAAGTGTATTTATTTTTTTATTTTATAAAAAAAAAACGGGTCCAAAACACGACAGTCCCACGAGAAACAAGACCTCGGTCCAACAAGTTTTACTATACAGGTGCAACATTGAAACACTGTTACATACAAACGCATCGATGTATATCCCGCTATGAAAACGGCAGCTGGAGATGCTTGAGTCTGTCGTAACGGGTGTCGGAACTTTGCAGCGGTTATATAAAACTGTTCGGTTGTCTTCGGCGTTCACACGAGCGTTTCCGAATGTGCTCTTTCCAAGGCAGACATTAGACGCTCATGCAAGCGTCATTCAATTCCATCAGTCATACATACATACACTTCACGCCTGTTTCCCAGAGGGGTAGACAGAGACTACAGATCCCCATTTGTCACGGTCCTGACATACCCCTTTCGCTTCATGTACATTCATACATCTTTTTATACATGACCTTCGGTTTCGAGTACTTTTCACGCCACCTTCGGCCAGGACATCACCAATCTGGTCTGTATATGTCCTTCTG
>SJJU01003546.1:0-20450 GCA_012932125.1 Conopomorpha cramerella
CACTTGTATTATGGAAATCAGACAACGAAATATACTTACTTAAATACTTTTTTTTTCTCATTTAAATACAACTTATATAAATAAAACACCCAGACACATCCAACAAGTGATTAAAAGCTCATCACCTAAGCACCTGTCAGCGGTGGGAATCGAACCCACGACACTACGGAGCAGAGGCAGACATGCTGACCACTACACCAACGGGCCCGTCAAATCTATAAACAGTGTTATATTTTAAGTGACAATGAGACTGATTATTTACGACTATACGCTTTTTATTTTTGTTCGAAATAACTATGTATGTAATAAATAACTAAGTTATCCACGTAGTTATTTACGAAACGAATTTGAGGAAAATAAATTGGACTTCCACATACAACCGACCAGCTGAATCATCCTGTACATGAAAGAGTAAGGTATCTAAGTTACACCACTTTCCGTACATTTGTAAAAAATATGTGAAAAACGTCCTTCTGCACGACTTTCCTTGTGTAGACTTTCGTTCCCTCTATTAACACGCCTCCTATATTCCTACCTACATGTTTTTGTTTCAGACGTCCCTGTAAGAGTGAAAAGGACGCCGACTTCCTGGAGCACACGCAGAACGTATACATTCCTGTTGAAAACGTATTCTCTATGCTAGACGAGAGCGAAAGCATGAACTTTATTGTAAGAATAGGTGAGAAGTATTTTATTTCCTTTTCTTTGCTGAGGACATTGCCATTACGTTGAATAAAGTGTTATTTTCTCACTCCTGCGTGCAACCATTATGCCTCCTGTATCAGGTTGGATAGCAAATTCAATGATCTTCACTCTTTCAGGATTTAGAACTGATGTATCACACAGATAAAACAAAAAAAACATATCTCATTATTGTTCACCGGGTATTATGTGCGAATATAATTAAAGACATTATCCGTATTCATTTATGATGTATGTATTTATGTGTATGGGTAAAATTCATATTATCATTACCATGATCATCAGCTTCTGCCAGCCATCTTGCGTAAATCATCAGTCCACCTTGCCTGAGAGCGTCCTACGCTCCATTTTCCGAGAGTCTCCACTCGTTTGCCCCAACAGTCATCGGTTCTACGGCTAATATGGCCAGCCCACTGCCACTTCAGTTTCACTAATCCGAGCTACATCGCTAACTTGATGTCTGATGGTCCGATTATATACCGAACATCCACAAAATCGTCTCGAAGCTAATTTAAATACGTGTTACTGAAGTTTCCATGTCGCTATAAAGCTGCGTCTCAGCTGAAGGCTCATTCTAAAGCCTAAAATCTCTTCTAAAAGACTGTTCAAGTATTAAGTCAAGTATGTCATATTACATCGCTGCTACTACATCTAGGAATGGGAAATTAAATATTGTAGAATATTAATTCGCTGTTCAATATTTATTTGTGAAGGTATACGAGTTATGTCTGCAATACTTTTTAATTTATAACACTCGCATCTAACCAAAAACTTAAGGTTTTTAATTGTGTAATTTTCTCAGTATTTTCTACGCTTCTATTATTTTCATTGTAAAACAGCGTACTCGTATAAGTTACACAAGCAAATTACTTCTGATTTTCCTATCCACTTCCATTTATTATGACATTTATTTATAAAACACACAAAAAAAGGTGAAATATATAAATTTGAACAGTAATTTTCGCTACACGGCATCCAAATCTTGTGCATACTATGTACATTCTCATTATTGTTTTTGTTATTTTTCAATTCTAATTTAACTGTTTTAAATTTTTATTGTGTTTCACCTATTTTGTAAATATTATGTTACAAACTTAGACTATAATAGAAAATGTCGCATTACAGCTACATAGCTGTAAGGATATTTTTTTGTAATACGTGATTAATAAATAAATAAATAAAATTTGTTTAGGGCATGACATTTTTGACGAAGCCTGTTGCCGATATAAATCTGTATTTATTATTTTAATGAATAAGTAAATATGCCCCAACGAGTACTTAGCTACATTTTAACTTGACAGGTGAAGTAGAAAATTTGCCGCTGCTGGAGACTCCGGCGGGCAGCGCGAGCCTGGTGCTCCTCAGCGATGACCATAAAGACCAGCGAGCGATAGAAGAATAAATGCACATTCGATTAATGTACGGTTGGCCAAGGAAATGGTCTGCCACCCTAAGGTTGAAATTCATATGAATGTCGTTAAACAATAAGGTTCATTTTTTACTTGTTACAATACAACAACTCTATGTTCTTGATGTTTTGGTGACACGGACATTGTCATTAAAAGGTTAAAACGCATTTATGAATGTCAAGCAAAGGAATAGAGAGTATTTTTTTTCTTTCTCACCTTATCTAAGGTTATTTTAATTAAACAAAAATACTTAGTAACAAAACCTGTTAGACCATTTTTTTTGGCCGACTCTACAGTCAGGGACTGCGAGAGGGAAAAGCTTCGAGCTTTTTTTTAATATTCAACTTTATTTTTATACAAACTGACCAACTCTATGACGATATTCATAACGCAGCCTTTTCAAAAAATGAGAAATCCGAATGTTTTGCTCTTTCAGTTCTTGACTGAACGAAACTATTCCCATAGTCCTTTTATACAGTATGTATGTACTTGTTTTCCGAAAAACTCTTAAGAATATAATAATTTTATATTCATTTTCTTGACGTTCGTTAAGTGTGGATATTCTGTGCATATTATGCGACGTAGGGGTGCCTCAGAGTGTCTAGAATTTGTGAAAAATAGTGAAGTAAAAATATTTTTTCAGCAAAATTGTCTTTTTATTTAAAAAATGGGATCTTGAATGGAATCAGCACCAACGAAGTGGTACAAAAAAATCGGATGTTGAAAACTTTGTAATATATTACGCGAGTTCTTTTGAAATGGTAAATTTAAGTTTTATTGTATTTACTACAATTAACGTTTATAGTTGCATCAAGAATTTAGTTCAACTAATGGCCGATAGTTTCGCTAGCGTCGATGTCACGTGATATTTTAAAACGGACGTCGGCAGCAACTTTGTAGCTAAGTAAGTAAGCTTAATTAACTCGTACGTCACTGGTAACTGGTAACACGCTAAGCCGAAGCCCTTTTGTGAGACAACACGCACACTCATAGCAAGATAATACTTATTGTTTTTAATATTGATTTTGTTAGTGTTCACTTTGTGACTGATGCCGTGTGGTGACGGCGAATAGAATACATGTGTCACCGCAGCCCAACTTTCCCGTCGTGGGGGTCGCAGCGAGGCGACCGAGGGAGTTCCACAGGATGGGCAGCACCGATCTCAGTGAGTTAAACCACAACACCACTGCGATCGCCAACCCGCATGCTAAGCGTGGCGATATTTGGCATTTCCACCCAAATGACGGCAATCATTGGAGGGCCCTTGTTGTCGTTGTAAAACGTTGTTTTGCCAAACTATTAACAATATTTCTCTGCCATTATATACATGTATTAAACATATAAACCTTCCTCTAAAATCACTGTATCTATTAAAGAACACCGCATGAAAGTCCGTTGCGTAGTTTTAAAGATCTAAGCATCCATAAGAACAGACAGCGGGGCTTTGCTTTGTCTTTTATTTATACTAAGTAGAGATGTCATTAAGGTGACAAATGATGTCAATAAGAATCATTTTCGTTGAATAAAACTGGGTCAATGACTTTAATTTGTAAAGACAATAACGTTATTTACCCTATTTCTGTTTATTTGATAGATTTAATTTATTTTATGCGTCAACGCTTCCAACTAAACTCTATATAATTGATTTTAGTAAGCTCTATTGAGCTACATTATTAAATTCTCTATTTAATGATTATTTAGTAATAAAATAGTATCTGCCTCAACCGTATTCTTTGTTGATGTTAAATAAAATCGCTGAAAAAAGTACCTTGGCATTTTTTTTTTCTAAACAGTATACTGCGGAGCTATGAAAAGTTATGTGGGAAATGGAAAAAACCTGTACGGTACGGATTTTGTCAATCCATGGTGTACTGATACCATGCTGTCTTGAGCTGGCTATTCATTTGTGTTCTTCCCTAATAGATGTCACTTTACACTGGTACAGTGTAGTTTAGATACGGCGTCACTTTACCAAACTCTCTGAAGCAATATCCAATAGTAAAAGCAAAAAAAAATATATCGACGAGCGTTTTAGCTCGGAACAGTTCTGTGACCAAAGAGAATTTTGATTATGAACTTTATCGGTCCAAGAGTTGCCACGGTTTTTTTTCAATAACTAAGCACACAGGATATACAGGGTTAGTTTGCGACAGCGGCAAAAACTTTGAGAATAGATATTTTCAGTTATTCATATCTAACTAGTGTTAGACGTTGAAAACCTTTCTTTTTTCAATCTAAAAAAAGAATATTCAATCTTTAATTCATTTTGACTTTTATTACAAAGTAATAGAGTTTAAAATAACTTGTCAGTCCCCGTGTACAGTGGGTGCTAATGGGTTAAGTTAATCCTTAGATTAAAAACAACGGCTTTATTGTTCAATTTCGGATAAGTTTTGGTAACAAGAGACACGATTAGGTAAGTAAGCCCTTTTTCTGTTCTAACTAACTAAACTTACCAAACTGATATGCAACCCCAAAATATAATAATAATATATAGTGGACTCGACAGACGTTGTCCTGTCTTAACTATTAAATTAGTATAACCTTAACTTACTATTATAGGTAATTAGTATAACCTCCAGGGTGACCTGTGCCCAGCAGTGGATGTCATGAAATATAAACTATCCTATATCTCTCCTATCCTATCTAATTGGACGAAATTACATAGAAATGCCAACTTTTGTGAAAATCGGTAGCCTTGGTGAAGAGTTCATTGGGAACAAACATCATGATACTGGATTTTTATATATTAAGATATATTTCATATCGGACCAGCTCTTTTACGTGGTCAGAAGGAGAAATATTTAAATATCACACTACTTAATATTCTATAAGCGATTGTTTGGGAGTGTGAATTTTTGTTACTTCATCACATCTAAACGACTTTAGCGATTTTAGAAAAAAATGGCAAGGAGGTAGCTGATGCCCTAGAAAACTTTTAGGCTACTTATCTCAAAATTCCTATGGCGGGACAAATTGCAAATAACACCGCCGCGGTATAGCTGGTAAAATATATTTTAAAAACACCATACAGACATTGGAAACTGATAACCTTTAAAGGGCAAGACAGTATTTTCGAATCATTTCACGATTTCCCCTCTATCATAGTTCGGAGCAAACGATGTGGAAATTTACGATGAAAATAGATATAAAATGGTGGCCAATTTTGTAGATACAATTGTAAAAATACTTGAGCCATTTCGTCTTCGAAATTATTCGGTCTTGGGAGTCAAAGTATTGTATTCCAAGTACAAGACCATCTCAAAAGGGTGGTTAAAATTGACATTACAGTTTTATGAAACTTTGATCCGAATACATTTAATTTCATGCCTTAACTTTAGGGTTACTGGATTATAATAAGAGGTCACACTTTGTGACAAACTAGTTATTGATTTTGAATTATATTCATAGAAGTACGTGCGATGCCACTAAAAAAAACGTAAAAACAAAAGTAATGTCACATTTAATTAGGTAGTTGCATTTGTACATTCCTCAGACCAAACACAACTAGACTTGCAAGCCTTTGCTGTATGTTTGTTTCTCACCAAAATGTATGGAAAATTATGTACTTATTAGAATCTTATCTTGATCTTGCTTGTTACGTCTCCAACTGATAAAGACACGTGTATATTAAAATTTTGTTTTCCTGTTTGCCCCATTGAGAAGGTAACAGTTTTATTACTATCTAAAACCATAAAACTATTAAGAATTAATTGAATGTACCCGCTGTCGGATAATAATTAATTAATTATTAAAATAAACTCGCGAGATGGCTGTATGTTTAGTATCTATATCTGGATCCAAACTGTCCCTTTTACTACTAATTTGACAGTATGGATCCAGATACGCAGTAAGCGACAGAAGACAATTGTCTCTTACTCTTTCACTCCTGCATGTTTTTATAATCGTTGTCTCTTTTTTTTTTAAACGTCAGTTTAGTCCGTCAAGTCTAGTTGTTTTTGGTCTGAGGTACTTCACTTTTCATTCCGTGGTACTAAATAAGACAGTTGACGAAATACATGACTGGAGCTGGAACTGTGTATTGCGTAGTTAAAATCTGTAGACCAACCTTCACTAATAGGTAGCGGAACAATTAATGTTAGTCTAGCGTCCTCATAGTCATGGACCGTTTAATGAGAAAGTTTTAAATAACATTAGTTTTATAACCGTAGAAGGCATATTTTTGTTATTTTCAAGTTTCTATGTTCCTGTTTCTATGTGAATAACTTTCATATCCACCGCTACAGTTTATTATTTTACTTATTGATTTTGGTACATCAAAAAGGAGTAAATTTTAGATAATAAAATACTCGTCTCACAATGTTACTTACCACACTCCACCGAAACGGTTTGACCGATTTTTATGAAATTTTATAATATGCATATTCAGTAGGTCTGAGAGTCAGCTATTATCTACTTCTCATATCCCTACCAAATACGATTTCTGCCAAAACACCCTACATACTGAGAGTGTATGAAAATACAAAAGCGACTTACTATATCAAAATAATTGTTTGCCAGGACATCATCATCAGCCCATACTGGTCCACTGCTGGACATAGGCCTCTGAAATCGCACGCCACTGTGATCTGTTTTCAGCTTCTGCCAGCCGTCTTGCGCATAACATCAGTCCACCATGCCTGAGGGTGTCCTACACTCCGTTAGCCGAGACGCGGTCTCCATTCGAGAGCACGTTTGCCCCAACGGTCATCGCTTATTGTAAACATTTGCAATTATGTTACCTGGAAGAAATCGCTATCAGCGATAAGGTCGCCTTTTGCAATTTTTCCATTGTAATTTTTTACATTTGTAATGTACAGTGTGCAATAAAAAGTATATTTATTCATTCATTCATTCATTCACCCGGAAGAAAGGAACAGTTAACAGTTGATGCCAACCTTCCGTGTTCGTGACTGTAATCCACCGAGTGTCGTGGATCTTAAATATTCTATTACAGCAGCAAAGTGATATTCTAATTTTCAAGAAGAGCTTTCTAGAAATTTAAACGTAAGACAACATGAAAATGATACTAATGATATTCCTAAGCTGCTTCTTCCGTAACATCAGAAGAATGCTTTTATAATTATAATCTCTTTTGCCGGTACAATATCTACTTTATTCGCAAATTGTTGCGATGGAGAAACAGCGTTATTATCAAGATTGGTTTCCTAGTATAATGCTCTTTCCAATAGTATAATTTAATATTTTAGAAGCTTAATGCGAATTGCTTTTTATGGTAGTTTATTTATAAAACAAAACAATATTTTTCGAAATAGTAATATTATACAAATCTGGACAGTCTCAATCTGACAGTCTTGAAGTAAAATAGGAACGTTTTTGGCGCATTTCATTCGAGGTTACATCTAGTCAAAATAGAAGCATAATAAATTACTGGCATCAATATCATTGAAATTTGGAATTTTTTGTTTCGTATTGAGAATACATGTCTGGGTAAAAGGTTTAAATCATATTTATATTCCGAAATACTAGTTTCTTTGGCGATTCCGTTCTAATATGGCTGATCTAAAAAGTTTCCCACTTTTACAACTTATTTTAAACAAGAAAATGAGTGAGTCGAACGATTAGAAAAAAAAAGGAATGGAAACTGTAAACTTTAAAGACCAAAATACAGTATCAGTACCGTTAACACAAAATTGGTTTAAAAGCGTTTCCAGGCTGGATAAATTTTGATGCCAAATATTGAATTTGCTCTGGGCTTCCAGTAAACGAGTATGTTCCCTGAAATAGTACGTTATTAGTCGTGTATTATCTTGTTTAGGTACTCGATGGGGGGTTAAAATGATAACAAATGTCATCATGTCATGCCTCTGTCGTCCACTGCTGGACGTAGGTTTCTTTAAAGGTGCATCACAAAGATCGGTCTTGTGCCTTTTTCCGCCAAAGCGCGCCCGCCGTCGTTCTATTATAGTACGAGTATAGTACGAGTGGCAGTAATGTTATTTAGCAGACTTGACACCCAGGTCGTCGGGCCATACAAACGCTGTGCTCGTCATTAAAAACAAATTTTATGGCGTATAATGCGGGAAAATGCAAAAAAAAATGTTTTGTGTCCATACAAAATAACATCTCCCGAAGCAGAAAATAGTATGTTTTATAAGGCACATTACATATAATAAGGCACATAACATTGTAAGACCATTGATCGGGGTCCTTTTGCACGCAGTACAAATATTTAAGCAGTAGGTACGTGGTAGGTGACTGTACCGGATAAGGTTCAAAGTTTCTTAGCACCTTTTTTTGCTCTCTCAATTATTGTGACTTCCGAAACAATGTTCGCCGTCTACCCTTTTTTTTACTTGCCACAGTAATTTGTGAAAGTCAAGAAATAATTAAGTAGGTACATTTTTTAGCGTCGACGTAGTTTTTCATGTGGACGAAAAGAAAAATCTCCTTGCGTTACTATTCATCGAAATACGTTTCATCGAATCGTGAAAGTACTCTCAGTGTGCTTAAGACACATACATATTATAAACATTTTGGTATTATACATATCCGAACAGTTACTGGATCATGTGCTGAGTAAAATATGCATATCTGGACACGTGCTTCACACGATTTTGAATTAGCTTTAAAATAATAATTCTGTTATTATCAATATCTTTTCACCTAAATGAAAAATATTCTAATGATTTCGTCATACTTATTAATTATAACATTAATCTAGTGTGCCAGCACTTGATTTATAGAAATAAAGTAAAATCTGGTGTATCATTAATTTTCGCATTAGATTTGCTCTAAAGTAGAGCTCAAAGTTATGGCGTTTCGATATTCTGTCTGATAAAAAAAAGTTTTCGATATTATGACTATCGATGTAGATGCTTGTACATAAAGTACCTATACAAACTTTTTCGTTCTTCGAGCCAGATGTCGCCAACGAGAGTTATAAGGGCAAGTGAAGTGGGGGAAAAAATTGTGCTCCGGAAAATGTTGGACAAAACTAATGGTTTGATGGATCGGTCGTCGGTGCGTGAGAGAGAGAGAAAGAGATGCAGTTACTTATCATTGATACTTACCTCGCATGGGTACCTACAACACTATAGGTAGGTACTCCTAATATTTACCCACCCATTTTATGGGTTAGGAGCTTTTTGACTGCATCTGGATATGACTAGGTTGTCAATGAGACTAGATCTCCGTAAAACTAAATCTCTATACGTATACGACTAGATACCTAGCTGTCGGATTGTGTACTAGATGGTGGATGGAACAGATCTCGATTGGACTAGATAGCTTTAACGACTAAAGAGTCACTTGTTTTTTAAAGTGGTTATTAATGAATTATATGTTCTGGTGTGGAAGCCGAAAACAGATCACAGTGGCGTGCAATTGGAGAGGCCTATGTCCAGCAGTGGACAAGTACGGGCTGATGATGATGATGATGTTCTGGTATTCGGTCTGCACTGCAGACTCTGCAGTGCTCACTAATTATTTGGAAGTGTCTAAACATAATTTATTTATAGTTGACGATATTTCATTTTTTTTTTTTGGTTTAGCGAACAGAAACGAAATTTTGGAAGACCCAAAGTATTTTTGAAATATCGTCAATGCTGCAACCGTGTTGTGTCATGTTACATTTAATTACTTCTGTTTTCAGTACATACAGATGATCATATTAATTTTCGTTCAAGTATGTACCATTCACACATTAATTTTACTTACGCACACTACGGGATAATCTTTTTACTGTTTTAGATAAATAGAATAAATACAATTTAAATTATTAAAAGTAACCACTCAGACAGCGACGGTACCCCACGCCTCCCGTCCGAAGACGGAAGGTGAACGATCATCGATGGCTAGAGACCTACGGTCTCTGCCTGCCTCACGCTCAGGGCACCGCGCCACGTCTCATCCTCGCGGTCACACCGGTCTCACATATTGTGAGGATCTCGGGAAGAGCTTACTATAGAAATGATCCTATGAAGTAAGGTCTTATCGCAATCTTGTTCGCGAGAGTATATAAATAATGTCATTGATATTTCAATAGCGCCATTTACAGCGTTGCCGATTTTCGCGACATCTGTTGAGACCCGGTGGAACTATGGTGACATCTGCGCACACGTTTATCGTTACCTATTAAATTTGTTATCACTATGCCCCGTTATCATATTGGTGGCAAGAGTGGCAACTTATTTTAGTAATGGCGTAGTTATAAAATAAAATAGTGTAGAGAAATGTATTTGAATATCTAATTTATTATAATGACTTGAATAAATTTGTTACAAAATAAAGAAATGGAAATGAAAAAGCGTCATCAAAAAATTTTGAGCGTTTTGACAGTAGGTCGGTAGAAGTTGAAAGATCATTTTTTTGTCCCAAACTGATATTTTCGAGTAGGAGAAGGCTAGCTAGTAGATATAGCCTTACGGCCGTTAATATGGAACGAATCCAAATCTTTTCCTCCGAATGCGATATTATTATATTGAACCAGTGTCAATGAGCTTTGTCGTATTCTGTGTCATATTTATCTATTAACTCATAGTTCACACTCAGTAATTCTGGTAAATACATTGTAATTATTTATTTCGTTGATTAAATAAAAAAGAAAACAATCAACATCATATCGATGGTCCCAATTAGAAATGTCGGTAGTGCAATTTTAGGAATATTGTAATAGTATACTTTTCTACACCGTTAGATTGGCGATATTGAGATCTATAAACTTATACGTATACATTTCATCACGTATAGGTACCAAAGATTATAAGCTGTTGTAAATTTGAAGTATGTTACACAAGTAGTTTAGTTTTAATATCCAAAACTATCTTCTCTCGTGAACATGTTCTGTTTTGTAGATCCGACTTTCTTAATTGGGACCATCGATATAGCAACTACCCCATCACTAAAACAGTTGCGACCAAAATACTACACAAATAACGGTGTTTAGTTATCACATCATCAAGCTCCAATAAAAAAAAAAATACACTTCACGCCTTATAATCCCAAAGCGGGGTAGGTAGAGGTCCTTACTAAGCAAATGCCCACGGTTTAACGAACGTATAAATTTAACCCAACGTGACATCGCCGTTATAGACACACACACCTTGTGGTGTGCGGGTTTCATCACGATGTTATCCTTCACCGTAGGAGTGTTGAAAGTGGCGTACATAGATTCTGAAAGAGTCCCATTGGTTCACGTCCAGTAGCCGGATTGTAACCCGCGACCACAATTTACAAGTGAAGTATCCGACCACCTGGATTACAGACGCTTATAGGTATAGTTCCAATATTTATCAATATGTTGTAAATGTAAATACGTATAAATAGTAATAAATTTAGTACTGTAAATAACTGGAAAAAACTTTTTAATTTAAGTCATTTCATTCGTTTCTACTAAAACATTGATTTCATCGGTCAGTAGCTCCAATATTTTTTCATCATTTTCATAACCAAAAAACACACGACAGTTATGAAAGCCGGTGTACGCATACCTGAGCTTTCATTGCAACGTATTGTAAATGTTTTGGTAAAAAGCTAAAACCAGCTGACGTCGACCGCAGCTTCAAAGCGCCAGGAAATTTCAGTCTAAATAATGAAAATCTGTATATTTCGCACATAGGTTTCTTTTAGTTAACAAATTTCTGTTTTTTCGAACCTCGCTTTATATCGGAAGTACTGTTAGTCATAGTTCTAATAACACTGGTTGTGTTATTAAAAAAGCACGTTTTCGAACTGGAAAATTTTCGTTCGAATGTAGTCGAGCATGGTAAACAGTTTTGAGCTGGAAATACATTGTGAATGCAATCAGACAGAGTTCAGGAGAGTGCAGTTTTTTGTACAGTTCTCTCAGTCTATAGTTGGGAGGGTGATAAATTTCGTAGTCCAGTAATTTCCAGTCGTGATTTACGGTGTAACGAAGCGCCGGCCTGTCGTGAAATATTGTTCTTATTGGACTAATTTTAAATTTAATTCGGGCAACGTCCATTGGTCGACTGAGAGTTTATATAAGTAACCATAAACTTAAGACCCGTCTTGTACTCATTAATTTTAAAAAGACAGCAATTTATTAATCATCTTCCAATAAGACTTCTCTTTTTGATCTTTCTTCTTTTGTTGTTGTTTATTGTCGCATGAAACTTTCATACAAAGTGGCGACCGATTGAACGCAGGGTTTGTATCAACGGATGTTATTAATGGGGTAGCATTCATTGGGGACTTTATCTATTGATTGGGACTTTACACCATGGATTTTACCTTGAATCACGGGAATTCTTTGATCGGAACTTTTTCGAAGAGAAGAAGAGACACTTGTTCAGCAAATGCTCATTTTTAGATTAGTACCTAAATAAAGAAGAAGTACTAATTAGGCGAAGCACAGACAGTTTGCTCTGCAGATCAAAGTTACTCTGTCGATCAAAGTAACCCGTTACGTTACATTTCTTTTTTGATATAGGATTCTTGGAGATGAAGTTGTTTGGTATCGTTGGGATGAGTGACGTTTGCGAGTCTCGTTAATATTTTGACTGTGTATAGGCAAAAATAAATGCCGACTTTCCATAAAAAAAAGATATCAAATGTACATCACAGACTATACCGAAGTTCATCTTAACGTAACCTTAGACTTATCATCTCAAGTAGTTCATTTGCCCGCCCTTTTTCCTGTCATCCAAGTCTGTCAGAGACAGATGTCATTCCGGCAGAGAAATTAATTTGGGGAGGACTATTCCCGCCCCCAGATCGCCACTCAGTACTACCCATTCTTTTCCTTCAGTGCTTCTTAATATCTGTTATTGAAGCAAATGACGTATTACTGATATAGTGACGCCCGATTTCACCGGCTTAATTTAAGTTATTTACACAGACTTTAACACCGATACATTTAGTGAAGTCCATTAGATTGTTTCAGAGCACGAGCCTTAAACAACCTGCTTAACGTCGTTTTATAACAATTAATATGTACTCTGCAGGATTTGTACTAGGTCATAGATAACGCTGTGTGTGTGGCCGAATTCTGGTCATAAAAAAATTGAGAACATACACGCTGTCGACACGAAAAGAAGAAGAATATGTGGTGTTACATGGGTGTTATCGTACATTTGTGGTAAACGGTGGTATATGTTACCCGCAATTTCTTTCGTCCCCGTGGAAAATTCGGGATAAAATAAAGCCGATGCGTTATTTCGAAATGCAAGCTGTACCAATTATTGTAAAGTTTCCTTAAAATTCATTCAGTGTTGCTATCGTGAAGACTAACAAATATACAAACGTCCATTAAACATTTCGCAGTTATTGGAATTAGATGCGAATTGATAAGATGCGATAAGCACTACAAATGTTCTGAAGGGTAGCGGCGCTCTCTTTGAGTTAAAGCACAACACCACTGCGATCGCCAACCCGCCTGCAAAGCGTGCCAATTATTGGCATTTCTCCCTAAATGATCATGAAAATCATTGAGTGACTCCCTCGTCCAGCAATGGATGAATTTTTCTAATAAAATGCAACACGAAAATGCTATTTAGGCCCACGCTATTTTGACATTACAGTAAACTAAAAAATGTTTAGTCAAGCACTTCAGAGCGTTACTCAGTAACAATAATAATTAAATATTTTATTTCAGAAGGGCCCTTCGAAAACTTTTTCTACCTTAATTAACGTTGGCGCTGCTATTCGTTACAAAATGCTTAATTTAATTAAAAGAAGGTCTCACGGGAATGATCAATCAGATAATATTGTATTAGAAAGTTTCGCAGACGGTCCGACCATGCTTATGAATCTCGATATTCATTATCTCTCTATAATTAATAAGTATGAGAAATTTATGAAGATTTTAACGATAATTAATGCGTACCTACCTACAGTATATTACAGTCTATAATTATATTAAGTCATCATTATCACCATCAGCCGTCCGCTGTAGAGCGAGGTCCTCACCCCAATGATTTCTATGATAATTTGGGGGGAAATGCCCAATAATCGCCACGCAGGGTAGGCGGAATGGTGATCGCAATAGTGTTGTGGTTTAACTCATTCCCCCTGGAGAGTTCCCTCGGTCACCTCGCACAGACGGAAAATGTTGGGCTGGGGTTGTGATACTATACACGTCAAAAGTGTCTAGGGATCAAGAACATTTTTAGCTCTAAAAAAAAATCTAATTTATTTAGATCAAATCTAATCTTCTGGATTGGTCTCCTATCTAATTCGCCATGTCTGTATTGCTTATCACCACATTTTGAATAAACTACTAATGAATTCAGTTTTTGTAAAATATATTCTTGTTTGCAATCTTCTAAAATGTACTTGATCCCTAGGCACTTGATGTGTGTATGTACGACTATTCTATTCGCCATCACCACATGAATTATAAGTAGATGCTTGAAATATATTTAATCGAAAAATCAATATTTTGCTATGTAAATATATATCTAGTTTAACAGTTACAATCCAAAATAACATCAGCCTGTACATAAAACGTCAAGAAAAAAAAGAATCATCAAAATTGGTTCACATAGTTAGTTATGGGTAAGAACATTAAAAAATATTGTCGATTCGAAAACCTCATTATTTTCTGGAATCGGTTTAAAAAACAAAATTGAGTTAAGTACATTCATTACATTAATTTTTAATACAATATTTTGAAATTTTGATAAAAGTCAGTATATATAATATTAACGCTACAATTTATAGACGCCGAATGAAAACGGCGCATTAAAACCAATGCCCACACTGTCTGAAAGCTGCGGACTCTGTTTACAATTTGAAGAGAGAATGTCTTCGTTAAAGAGTTCTTACCATAGGTTTGTTTTACATATTTTTTTACTTGGACTTGTGGACACTAAACAGGCATTTCAAAAAATATGAGAAAGTTTGGTGAATTTAAACGCGTGGTAATTTACTTAGAAATCAGTGCTAGTGCAGGTAGTAATTCAATCTGTGGGATAAAATTAAATACACTTTATGAATTTTGGGCATTTACTTATCAATAGACGCAGTGCATTTTTAAGAAGTAACCGACTGTCAGGGACATTATAAAAGCTCACTAAATGTTACGATCTGGATGGTTCTGAAACTTCACTGGATCGTATCGTGCTATTTTTAGTCAGTACTATCTAAAAACAATCCAAGATTTTCACAAATAGAACAAATTAGATTACTGGTACGAAACCTATACTGTACTCAATACTCAATAATTTATTGCGTTCCACAATGGTAAATAGAATTAGATGGTAAAAATTATATAGATATAAGTACAGCGTAAACACACATATTACTGCTAAATCGTGTAATATAACCGTACAAAACAGTAGTAGGTGCCAAACTGCGTCTGTACCTACCACTTCACTCTGTAAAGAAAACTTCTTTCCGTAATTATTTGCAAACGTCTGAACTGAACAAGTTTACCATTCACCAGTCGAAAGAGACGAGATCACTCTGTAGGTATGCTTTTTGCTTTTGTCAACATATTTTTTTTTCATTTCAGTCTTTTGCTTTCCAGGAACGATCTTGGATTAGAACAAACACTCGTTCCAGAAGTATAAATTGAATATCAAGACGTCATCTTTCAATACAATTAGGAGGTCCACTCGTGACCACGACGCATGCAACTGCGTCGAAACGTCGAGTAAAATAACAAAGGTAAGCTCGAGCTTGTCTTTGGTTATATTCGCGCCTGTACACCCGGTGAACAATATTGAGTTATAAAGTCTGTGCGCGTTGCATTAAAAAATGGTCATAATAATGTCTTATATGAAAAGTTCCATCCGGGTATTACCGCGCGAAAATTAACCAAAGATAGGCATCCAGCTTAAATTCGTTGTTTGCTCGACGTTTCGACACAGTTACATGTGCCGTGGTAACGAACTGACTTGAGTACGGCGGCGGCATCGTTCAATGGTCGGTTGCGCCGTAATACCCGGTTTAAACTTTTAACATACTTTATGTCAGTGAACGTTTCAATAATATGTCTTATCTATGCCTATCAAAAATAAACATCGATAACTGAGATTTTTCGAAACACTTGAGGTTTATTTGGTGATTCAGTCAAGTACGAATAAGTGCAAAAAACAAGCGACGTTTGAGTCATCTTGCCTGATATTATGTGGTCCACGGCTGGTCTATTAGAGTTATTAGTCCCTGCCGTGGGGATATAGGTATCTGAAGATGATTTGAAGATCATGCTGCAGAGTGCTTAGTACTGACGATTTTAAACTGATTTCGTGAACGTCAAGATCAAGATCCTATATGCATTGCACTGGAAAAGAATTGTCTTGTAAACGAGAAAGGAGCTGCTTATGAATAATTCTGTTTTGCTACACGCCCGGACAAAATGGCGCACCCATGTCACCAACTATGGACCAGCTGTTCATACATTTGGTGTACCAATAAAGTCCAAAATATTCTGGTTTGTGTTAACATTACCACGTCTGGCATCCGACAGAATGTCTTTGTCATGCTGTACTGCATTTTTCTTGCAAGACAACCAGTTTATTTTGATGTTATCTCGAACCAGATTCCATAGACAACATGGCTCACATGAACGAAGCGTGCATTTGTATAACTCGAAACGCCTGTGAAACGCAATCGCGTGAAACTTCTCGTCGCCATTTAAAGCTGGTCTTTGTAATTAAGAAAAAGCGTGTAGCGCGAGAGATCTAGACATTCTGGTCAACATAGGTACTTTGCAGTGGTTTTGGCGGGACGGTTATATAAAGAACTTTACTCATAAGGGTGTGAACTTTGTGTGACAGATGGTGTTTCTCCCACGGGTCTTGTCGCAATGACGGATGCAAGGCTTGAGTAATTATGTAGCTACTGAGTCGGCCATACGCATTCTCGTCCACATTACTCTGACCCTAGTAAACGAAGAGATCGTAACCATCAAGAGTTCACGTTAAATTATACAAACTGATTCAGTTGGTCCTGAATTAAAATGTGCTGAGTGAATTAAACGAAGTTCACTTCCACAAAGAAAGACAATTAGACTTTTTCATAACTTCGCAGCTCAGGGAATTCTATGTGAAAGTTGAACAAAAACGGGAAACTATAGGATCCCTTCCGGCCCGGATTTAGTGCGCGAACTTTAACACGTACAAAGTAAAATGAAAATACATACAAATACACACTCGTGACTTTCTGATGTCGTTTTCTAGGCTAATCTGCAATTCCGTTCTGGCATGGATAGCAAAACTTTTTCTTATCTCAATAGAAAAAGAAAAATGTTGACGACCCCTGAAACTAGTCATCCAAAGCGTCGAGTGTAAAAGACCTAGCTTTTGTATGAAGCTCTGTGATCGTGAAAACCAGCTTTCGAATGTATACTTTGGTGCGTGCTATCAGTGACACTTCCAGCCTAGTAATCGATCGCTCTGCGAACCTCACCGCTCGGGGGTAAATTTGTCATGTCACTCATTCGATGATTGATCAATGAACCACGTGTCACGTAGCAGTAAGTCTTATCCAGGTAACCTTAAGGTTGAATTTCGAATAGTTCAAAGATGTTACAGTAAGCAATATAAAAGAAACACATAGTTACCGTACGTACCACTTTAGTGTTGCGATTCATATTTCATTGGGATTGTAGTATGTCAGATGTATGATATCCCGGTTCTGGTTACATATTGGATCATCTTTTTTTCGATTTTTTTCTCTCCAGAATAACACGGCGCATGCCATGTATTTAGTTTAGTAAGCAATACGAATGCAGTAGAACCTAGAAGAGAGCCATAGACACAGTCTACCGTTATATGTTTTCTGTTGCAGCCTCTTTGCTGCCGCGCGACTGGCAACGCAGAATTATTCTTTTCCTTTTTTGTTCTACTATGTCAGATTTTGTTTTGTTTTTATAATCGCATTCAACTATCAATGATGCTGGCTTAAGCTTTAACAATATATAAATACTCACATGTTGTTTATTTACAGTACTTTTGACATTTCTTTACTGAATAAAAAAAAGTTATTTTAATAAGAACTGCTTACTCTAATTTTAATAAAGTTATATTTATTACGGCAATGGGCACACCTCCTGTCACGTCCGGTTAAATACGCTTGGTTAGCCGTAGGCATTTAGTTAGCAAGTGTTTCGACCTCGCTTTGAGGATAAAAGGCGTGAAAGGTATTTATTTTTAATATTGAAAATTCACACCCTCGTATGATACATACGACATTTACCTGACTTTCATATTGAAGTAATAATTAATTACTTGGTATCAGTACTGTAGCAAGTACAGAAAGCATCAGTATTTTTTTTAGAAAAGAAAATAACGGTATTTTTTCAATGGAAATTTCATGTACGAGCACCACACTAAACGTTCACTGATCAAATCAATAAATTTAATAAGTGGAAAGCACTTCGACTGACATGACAGTATGAATAGATTAATTACTGGAAAAGGCGAGGGAAGTATATTGTCAGGATCGTAGTATATGGAAAATTATCGTATCTGCCTACCCCTCCGGAGGACAGGTGTTTAGTTTTTTTAATAATGTAAAGTATGTATTTATTGTGCCCATGCCCGAAACTATAAAGTAATGTTTGTTTGTTTGTAGGGGATATTCTTGAATCTAAAATTAAAATAATTTTACCAATAGAAAGTTGCATAGCGATTTGTTACACAGGCTACATTTTATATAAGAAATTCCGGTATAAACCGCGTATAACATTCTGGGCACTACCTAGTTAAACTTTATTAAATTCAAACATAATTTAAAAAAAAACCGACTTCAACCGTCCTTCTTTGAAGTTCCCCTCGTTTTATCGGGGCCATGGTCAAACACTGACTTCCTTATCATGGTGTAACCTTGGAAATATCTTCTTTCCAACAAAAAAAAACATCAAAATCTGTTAAAAAACGACGAAGATATCCGCGAACAATCATAAAAAAGGTTACTTAGGTACATACGATGGAATAGAGAGAGATTCCTTTTTTGAAGTATCTTAAAAAAAACTATAGTTTATTAGCTTTCATATTTGACAGTTTGTTATTTTGTACTTCTGTCCTTTTCTCGTGACTTGCAAAAGGAGTGCGATAGAACTACAGGAAAGATGAACTACAATATCTATTATACAAAAATCAAAGCCACTTTTCGTTGTCATTCCATAACTCCGGAACGGGTGGACCGATTTTGCTAATTCTTTCTTTGTTGTGCTTATTAATGACAGCAGAAGGTTCTTATGAAAGAAAAAAATGACATCCACTGCTGGGCACAGGCCACCCTAGATATTCATATTAATAATTAAGACAGGACAACGTCTGTCTTAGTTGCTGTTGGTTGACGTTTATACGGCGAATAGAATACATGTGTCACCACCCCAGCCCAATTTTTCCCGTCATGGGGGTCGTAAGAGACGACCGAGGGAGCTCTCCAGAGAACGGGCAGCAGCGCTCTCTGTGAGTTAAACCGCAACACCACTGCGATCGCCAACCCGCCTGCCAAGCGTGGCGATTACTGGCATTTCACCCCAAATGACGGATCTCATTGGGGGAGGCCCTCAGGAGCAGTGGACGTTATGTGGCTGATGATGAACGTCTGTCGAGTTCACTAGTTATTAAAAAAACGTCAGTATACGTATGTGCGAGTCTGTCTAAAGCCGAAAATACTTAGGAAATTGCAATTTTCGTCAGAGATAAGCTATTCATAACTTGTGAGTCTCTCTCAGTTTAAGTTTCTCACTACCCACTGCCTACTAACTAGCTGAAAACTTGCTCTAACTAAAATGTTCGTGAGAATACTTGAGCTAGTCGTAAAATCACTCGTGCGGAGGGAGTATCAGGAGTGTGGCCACAAAATAATTATGACGTACAGTCGGCCAAGAGTCTCGTCTGCCTGTAATTTTGAAACTCATATGAATGTTATTTTTGTATTTGTCATATTACAAGTTTTTCATAGCTATCCAGAGGGGTAATGCTGCTACGGTGTTGGGCACTTTTGAAAAGGACACATGTGGCTTTTAAGAAAATGTAAATATAATTGTTCACATTGACTTTAATGTTTAGTTCTGAATATTTTGATTTTTAATTTTGTTAATAAAAGATTTAGATTTTTACATTTGACTTTTAATGTGTAATAATACTTAATCATTTTAATAAAAATGAATTCATTCATAATTCAAGTTTTTCTTACTCGGCAAATTGTAGCTATTTCAATGGTATACTTCTTTCCGCGAACAAAGTTTTTAAAGTGAAACTTTTATTACATCGTCTCAAACTTTTTCGTCTGTGTGTTGCATGTCGCGTGACGGTCGGCCGCGGAGTAGGGATAAAGGGAAAGGCGCTCATCAGAGCAGCCAAGGCCAATATGGCGGCGTCTATAGTTCGCAGCAGCTGACCGTGTGCTGAAAGTTTCACTTTTACCGTGGTTTCGTAAAACCACACAACTTTTTTT